>JASDQU010235605.1:0-16147 GCA_032191745.1 Picea mariana
ATATTCATAATATTATTTACATTCATCGACCTTTTTCACAAGGTTCATTCACATCACACATTCACATTTCTGAGTTTGCCACAATACTTGGCCAGTATAGTTATTTTTATAGACTGGGGGAAACAGGGTGTTACAGTTCGATGTTGGGCTGTCTTGCAAAGGGCACAGTCATGGAGAAACAAAAAATGAAAAGAAAGTTCAAGGTTTAAAATGCCACTTCAACTTTTTCTTTAACCGCATAAAAGAGAACTTTCGAAACCTGATATTAAGATAGAACACAAACCAAAGGCCTTCTCCCATAACTGAGTTAAATTTTTAAAGAATCATGTATGAAATGTGAGAAAACATTAAGCAGTCGACAATGCAAGGCTCCTGTCAAGGAAGAATCTCACCTTGTAAACAGAAGAAGAAAAAGGCAAGAAGTAATTTGACGAAGCATAAAATATAGAGATCTAAAAATTTCACAGGTCTTGTACCTGTTGATAGCTGATATAGAGGAAAAACTAGAAGCGATTAGACGACTAAAAGTTGGTCACCATAGTAGAATTTGCACTAAATTGTAGCTAAGCATTCATCAGAAATATGTATGTGAAATGAAACTTAATATAAGATAACAGAGAAAACAAAACTCATAACTCAGTCTTCACGTAATCAGGAATCTTCGGACTGCTTTGTATCAATTTTCAAAAGGGAGAAAGTCTCTATTATAATCGGCCAAGAAAGGTCCAACCCCAATTCTCACTTCAAAATGCATATTTATACAAACTTCTAAATGCTAGAATCTCAATCGTTCGAGAAGTTTTCGATTACAAAATGGGAAATTTATGCATTTCACTTCTTTGTCTTTGTCCTCCTTCTTGCAGGTAGAGCACCTTCCTTACCTTACTCTTCGGGTTCTAAAAATAGAACAAGCAGACATCTGTCATTATTTGACACCAGAAGCCTTCCCTTTCGCCTGCTCCATGCAAGTGATGCACCTCTCCACCAACTGGGCTATCAACCTGGAAGGCTCTGCTTGGTCGCTCGCTTCAAGAGTATAAAAATTCTTCACCAGTTATGGTAAACTCTTTCCCACTTGTCGGTCCTCTGCGATAATGGAGCATAATTGTAAATTTGGATGTACTAGCCATTTGTCCATTTGGGTCATATCAACCTGGCTGATCTGGGATATCTCCACTTGCTTCTCCTCCATGCTTTCTTTGATGTCCAACAGATGTTTAAATATATTGATTTTTCCCAATGTCCTAGCACTTATCTCCTTATCAAGATTTAGCAAACCTTTAGTTATTAAAGAGAACGTTTCCTCACAAAAATTCTTTACTTCGTTAGATCTCCCCCTGCTTTTCGATATGTTCTCCTCCCAGACCTTCAACAGGATATTACCTCTGGATTGTTCCGCGATGGATAATTTTGAGGTGCTGACCATCTCTAGCTTCGCTATAGCTATAACAACATCTTGGAAAGAGACCCATACTACCTCGACTTTTCTTCCTCTCGAAGAAATGTTCTCTAATATCTTCTCTATCGTCCGGAAATGGTTTTGAATGGTTCTCATCTTTTCCAGCAAGTTTTGTTGAGCCATAAGTACCTTATGTCAGATTTCGACGCCCTGCGATCTAAACATTTCTATGTCTACAACCTGTTTCTTGGCCACCTCCAATTTTGACTGCAACTCTATAATCTGTTGCCCCTGCTGGCTTACCTGTGTTTGGCTAGTTTGCGCCAACTAGCGCACCTGCTTGAGGTCGGACCTGAGCTTCTCGATTTCACGCAGGTCGGCTGTTTGGGATTCCTCAAGGCTCCTGCTCACCTCATCCCTGACATTCGCTTCGGCAATAGCTACCTTAGCTTCCAATTTACTGATCAGGAGGTTCTTTCGTTTCAACTGGGCTGTCAAAGTCTCAACCGAGTACTGATTGGCTGTAGCATAAGCCCCTAGCGTCTCGACTATCTCCTCTGCAAATTTTTCCTCTTTCGTGGCCCTCCCATCTATCATGATTTTAAATTTTTTAGATACTGCGCCCTCTTTTTGATAAAATCCTTGCCTTACCACGACCTTTCTTTTCTTGTCAAAGAAAAATTCATTTGGAGTCAGCTCCTCTACATAAATAGGTGTCAGTTCTTCATTGAAAATCCATCCCTCATCAGGATTCCCCTTTGTGAATTGCAAGGGTGGTACAATAGCAATCGGACTGCCGATTTTCTTGGATGTTTGTTTCAGGGTGACTTCTGTAACCGACTCGTTTGGCACGAGCGAAAGTGAGCCACCCTATCCCTGCGAAGGTATCTCCGCTTGGCCTTGGGCCTGCTTTCTTGGCGCGCCCTTTTTGGGGTTTCCTTCCTGCTTTTGGGGGCCTTCGGCTCCTAGCTCTAAGGTTCCAGCCTCCCTGGTTTTCCCTTGGTACTTCTCCCCGCTAGGACTCGAGTCCTTTGCACCTTTGGCTCCCATTTGCTATGCATTTGCAGTCTGTGGGTTCTTACCCTGTAAAACTGGGGGAAGGCAGCTCCATCGGTGTTCCTGAAACTTGAAAAGATCATCCCTATCCCCATGTGACAGAGCTTGAATCCGGCTTAGAACCTTGGCATAGGATCTCGCACCTCGGAAGATGTCGTCATGAGGCGAGTGCTCATGCTCATATCTTTTTAGGCCACAAATCACCATGTGATTACTCACGACCTTATGTGGGTCATGTTTCCTGAAATCGATATTGACAAATTTAAATTCCTCCAAGGCCGTAGCATCGGCTTTGGCGTGTCCGAAATCTAATAAAGAATACGTATTAAAATGAATAGGAAAGGGTGGCCATACCTTCTTCGAAAAACCTTTAAGCTCTTTGCTTATGCCACTGAGCATGGTTTTCCTGACGATTTCGCGGCATACCAGCTTATCTAGCATGAATAGTGGTACAACATATGGGGGCACAGAGGCGCCAAAAACCCTGATGTATGAAAATTCTGCTTCTACATACCAGTTAGCCACACTACTCAAGTTGGCAACGATGTTATCTAAAATCCTGGGCGGTGGGTTACCGAAGATGGAGACATGCATCGATACCATTACCCAATTGAAAATATCGTATATGAATTCTACGGCCTTATCCTCCCAAAGTTTCGAGTGATAGACATGGATGGGATCATCATTAGACGGAGTCCAGCTCCAGCTCATTAGAGGGAAAGGTGTCAGGAAACAAATGGTGTCCATGATTTAGGCGGACATGAAAAACGAAATTGCTTTCCCACTCGCCTTCTGCGCTCGATATTCGGTAACTCGACTAGTTATACCGTCCGATAATAGTTTCTCCCAGTCGAAAGAGAGACCTTTAACGAATGTATGAATCAGAGGCACCCACGAGAGAAAACAATGTGTGGTGTCCTCCCTCCCATACAACCTATAGGCCATCATTGCTATATACCTGAATGGTGGCTCTAAGGAGGAGATTGAATAAATTCCATTAGAATCCACCCTGAATTTCGCAGGGTGCGAAACCCAATCCCTGATCAGATCAGACAAGTTCCTACCATATTGCTCGCATTCCTTCTCCTTGAAACCTTCCAGAAATTTGTCATTGTGTGCAACGTTTGGTGTGGGTGACAGTTGATACATTGCCTGCAAATGTTCTGGTCTAAAAGTCCCAACCATCACCTTCTGCTCGCTGATAATAGTCCTGGTTGGGATATCCACATGGTCTAGCACCCATCTGATCATATCATAATAGGGAAGGAGCCGTGGCCTTACCGCTATTTTGCGCATCTCTGCTTGAATGACGATTTTGTATCTGGTGGCCAAATCATCCTTCTCATTATTGTTGGAATCATTTGAACAATTCATCGATTCAGACTGAAGAATGTCGGAGATGTATGTCCAAGTTTTGACAGTATTAATACTTCGTGGTGAAGTATCGGAAACAACAATGGAGCCTTGACCTAGACTTTTGATAGCCGTCTTGAACACCTTTCATGGAGGCATGAAAGATAATTCTATACATAGATCACCTGTAGTAAGAATTGTGAATACAGACAGAAGTTATCCTGATGAAAAATATCCGCGCACAAAATATAAATAAGATCGAAATAATGAAACAAACCCCTTAGCTTTGATATTTCACCTTTGCATGAGTCCTTGCTGACAGAATAGTCAAATCGTTTAATGGAAATATTTAGGCGTGAGACAAAATCTTATTTTCCAATAACTCATCAAGATTCAAATCAATGCCATAAATGTTTAAAATATTTTTGATAATAAAGAAATGCGGAAACATTAAAAAAACTCATCTATAGACTGTGTACATTAAAGGCCCTTTAAGGCATTAATTAATTTAATTAATTTATTTAACTTTGTACCTTCAACTCTCGAAATCTCTTTTCGGCTTTTGCCATCTTGGGTAATTTCGTTCCTAGTCTTGGAATCCAAAATGCCCGAAATCGTGATGGCGCGATTTAGTTAAAAAATCGTGATCTGGCTTAGGTTCTTAATTAACCTGTGCTTAATTAATAGAAATCGCGACTTCGCGACTCGGGGCTATGAAGGTATAGTTTTTTGGGAGAGCGATCGCCGAGTCGCGAAACCCCAATGGTGCTTAGCTAGGGTTTAAAGTGACTTACCCCTGACACTAACCTATGTAAAAATTTAAAACTGTTTCATGACTTCGCACATCGGAGTTTGGAAACCTTACAACTTGTAACTCCTGAAGCGTGATAGCACGAGGTAATTAAAGGTTAGGCGATAGTGACTTAGGACTATAGTGGCTATCGCCACTTTGCATGTCGGGGTAAACTTTTGATTTCAAGAATTACATTTGAATGCTTTTAAAAGGCGGCTCCAACATAGGCTCCAACTAGGGATCCCATCTTCTTGCGAGACGAGAAGAATAGTAGACCACGTTCTTGTATTGGGTAAATCAAGTTATTGGTTTCTTTCTTTGAAACTTGTTTTAGGAAGGGGATACAGAGGGAAAAAGAGATTTCATCCTTACCTCTGAAAATATTTTCAACATTCAAATGCGTTCTAAACTTAGTTGCAGCTCTTTTGATGACTTTCTCCTTCTCGATACTAAATTCAGGTCTTCTTTAATATAATCGAAACAGTCCTAGGAAATTCAACAGATCCTGTGGATTTTGGCTTGCATGAAACGAAGTAAAATTCATGATTTTAATAGAGGGGGGTCCTGTCTGAACTTGGGATGCAGATTCGGTTTCGAAAAGGCTGGTTACTAGAGTAGAGTGAAAAATACATATGATAGCCTTACAGATATCTCAGATATTGCTTCACTGCCAGCGAGCCTGTTTAGTACCCCGATGAAGTTATCTGGCCCTTTTTTACTGAATTTCCTTTCAACACTTCGAATCGTAATTATGCATTTAAATGCTAAGACGAGGGAAATCATTTATGAATTTCCTTTTATCGTCTTCTTGGAATAGATGGGGGAAATCAAATATGAATTCCCTTTTACCTTCTGTCTTATATTTTACTTTTTTAAAACACGAAGTGGGGGCAATCAGTTTGTATAAGGCATACCAGGGATGATATCTATGTAATATTTGCAGTGGAGGTCTGTCAACTTGCTTTGATTACTCGGGACCAACCTTATCTTAACTTTCAAAATACCTTAGTCCGCAGGGAACATGGGAAAAATTACTTCCAGGGGCTTTCCTTTGAGCGAGCCTCAATCCTTCGAAGACTGTTAAAAAACCTAGAAGAGTTAGGATCAACCTATGCATAACTTTGTTTAGTAGGAGGATGAGGAGTTTATGAGGACTGGCTTACTTTCCAAGGTCTGTTTTCCAGCTTCCAAAGCTACAACATAACCTCTTCTTCCCCTGTAGGAAACTCGGAAAGGTTCTTGTATTTTTAAGAAGGTAAATCCAAGGATAGAAAAAGGGCGACGAAGAAAGGTCTAGAATTCAAAAAATAGGGGTCATGGATTAAACCCGACTCTTGGAACCCTTTCACGGAGACGCTTTACTCCCTCGTCTTACTTTAATTACTTCTTATCTTTATCCTGGTGAAACTTTTAGGACGCAGAGTAAGAAGTCATTCTTTTAATGACATATCAGGCAAAAATAACATATTTATGAGACCGTCATGGAACTTTTGTGATACTTGTTCGAAAAACAGACATCCCTGGAACTCATAGCTTTGCCTTACCATTTCGTTCTTCTTCTAAAATAACGGAAAATTTTTCTATCACTTGTTTTCGGTGAATTTATTCTCCGACATATGATCGTCTGTTTATTTCTTTCACTCGTTTGGGATGCAAGCTAGGATCCTGTAAGGGAACAACATGAAGAGCATCAGGGATTTTAAAAGAACTGAATGCGTTAAAAATTTCATATCTCTACTTCTAGAAAAAAACTAACCTATTTTATTTGTGATGAAAGTAGACTTACCAAAGAAAAATTCTGAAATAAAAAGGAAAACACAAACCAATATATACAATGGAAATTTTAGAAACGATTTATTGCATATAGTGTTTTAAATGACACCCGTTGACAGGGGCGTTGAGGATTTTACCGTCCAAATTCTCTAATAGAAACGAATTTTTCCCTTCAGGAGCTGTGACTTTGAACGGTCCATACTAGATATGATCAAATTTACCATGTTTTTCCGACTCTTCCTTCTTATCATCCCATTTCAAAACCAAATCATCGGGGAGAAATTCTCTTTCCTTGGCCTTACAATCGAATAACACTTTCATGTTGTCCTGGTATTTCGGCAGCCTTTCGTCCACTTCAGCCCTGTGCTGTTGGACTTCAATCAGCTGGTTTATTCTTTTTGTGATATGGTTTGGTTCTTCTTTCTCATCTTGCCAAAGTTTCATTATGGGAAGTGCTAGATTTATAGGTAATACTATGTCGGTCCCGTATACCATTTGGAAAGGAGAAGTGCCGATAGATTTTTTTGTACCTATCTGATTTTCCCACAAAGAGTATTTCAAATGCACATGCCAAGATTTTTTGTTTTTGCTCAACACTTTCTTAATTATAGAGATTAGACTCTTGTTTGAAGACTCGACTAGCCCATTTCCTTGGGGGTAATATGCTGTGGAATGATCGAGCACGATATTGTACTTTTGGAAAAAGATGACCATAGCCATATATTTAAAATCTTGGGCATTATCCATGACTATCTTTCGGGGGCAGCCGAATCTAGACAAAATGTTCTCTTATAGGAAATCCATTACCACCGAATCCATTGCATTTCTAGTTGGAATAGCCTCCACCCATTTGGTGAAGTAATCTGTAGCAGTCAGGATCCATTTATGTTGAGCGCTAGAATGAGGGTTAATTTCGCCTATAAAATCTAGTCCCCATTGTTGAAATGGGGCTTCCGTTTTGACCGGAACCAACGGTAGTGTTGGGAGTTTGTGCTTGCCTGCGAACAATTGGCAAGGGTTACAGGCTTTGACTTTGGCATTGACGTCTGAGAATATTTTGGGCCAATAATATCCTACTCTCAGAATCTTATAAGCCATTTCCCTCCAGGCATGATGTCCTCCGCACACTCCTTCGTGAAATTCGTTTATGACCTTCTCTGTTTCTGATTCAACTAAACAAACCAACATGAAGCCTAGTGGGTATTTCCAATACAATTGGATTTTGGATATACAGTACTTCACCGCATGCATCTTTAGCGTCCTAGATTTAGATGGAGATAAGTCACTTAGGCACTTCAAGGTTAGCAGGGAGGACACTATGTCTTTATACCAATCTGATGAGGCAAACTTCTCTTCGATTCTGATGGTAGTTATTTGTTCATCGAGCTCGTTCATGTCCACGCACTCTTCATATCCCTGTAGGCCATTTATCCTGAGGGCTCTGAAATTGGATTTAGCTAAGAGCTTAGCCAAACCTTGTCCCTTTACTAGTCTCGTCGGTTTTATCTCCAGGTCAAATTCTTGAATTTTAGTAAGCCACCGTCCCCTTTTCCCATCACTGTTGAACTGAACCAAAATGTCTTTTACAGGACTGGTGGGTACGTATGCAATTACCTTGGAATGTAACACATAGGTTCTGAAATCCTTTAACGCCTTCACCATAGCATATGCTTTCTTTTCCATTATATCGTATCTGAGTTCAGCGTCTCTAAGACTTTTGCTAAAAAATGCTATTGGTTGCTCGAAACCTTCTTCATTTTTCTGGAGGAGTACCATGACAAGTGTGTGTTCGGAGGCAAACGAGAAGATCAAAAAATCCTTTAGATAATCAAGGCTAGCCAGTACCGGTGCCTCACTTATAACCTTCTTGATGCGTGCAAACGATGCTTTGGCTTTTGCTGTCCATTTCACTTCGCTGTTCTTCTTCAGAATATCTGTGATCAATTTCACAATTTCAACAAAGTTTGGGATAAATCTCCTCAAAAAGTTTATTTTTCCTAAGAATCACTGAATCTCTTTTACATTTCTAGGGATATTTATTGTGTCTATAGCTTCAACTCTTTTAGGATCAATTTTAATTCCATCTCGAGACACAATATGGCCCAAGAGTTTACCTTCTTGCATAGCAAAGTGAGACTTTTTGGGGTTTAGAGACAAACCAAACCTGCAACATTTCTCAAACATCTGCTTGAGCTGTATTAGATGATCCTCATCGGATTTAGAAAAAACAGTCAGATCATCAAGATAGATAACCACAAATTTGTCCCTTTCGCCGATGAAAGCGATATCCATAGCACGTTGGAAAGTAGCACCTGCATTCATTAAACCAAAAGGCATCTTGTCATACATAAATGTACCCCAAGGGGTGGTGAAGGCCATTTTTTCTTTATTGTCCTTGTTGACAACAATTTGATTGTACCCGAAAAACCCGTCGATTATCGACATCCTATTTGCCCCAACTACTTTTTCTAAAATGTGATCCATTTTGGGTAGGGGGTAATTATATTTGAGGGAGGATTTATTCAGGTTTCTAAAATCGAGACACAATCTGATCTCCCCACTTTTCTTTCTAACCAGGACCAGGTTTTCTACCCAGTCGGAGTATCTCAGTGGTACGATTATTTTTGCGTCCAGGAGTTTTTTGACTTCCCTTTCGACCACGGGCAACAAAATATGATTGATTTTTTTGAGTTTTTGTCTGAAAGGTTTGACACCAAGCTTTAGGGGTATTTTGTGTTCAATCACAGTGGTGTCATAGGTTCTCAGCTCTTCGTATGACCAAGTGAAAATGTCTTTATACCGCCCGAGTAAGTCTTTATACTTGTTTTTTACCTCGGGAGGAAGGTACTTTGATATTTTTGCTATCCTAGGCCCCTCTTTAGTCCCTATGTCACAGTCTTCAACCTCTTCAGGTTGGGGTTGCAAAGTTGATTTTAAGGGAATATCATTTTGGTCGAACAGTCTCTCTAGTGGGATTAGTCCCTTTGGAATCTAATTGTTTTTTAAAACTAACATGCGATGATTAGTGATCTTTTCCTGGAACCCCTGAGGATCCTCTCCCTCTTGCATGATCCATGTGTGGTCGTTTTGGTTTTCTTGGTCAATGTGAGTTTCAACGAAATCGTCCACCATTTCAAGGAACTTCTTGATTTGTTCATCATCCTCAAACATTTGCCAGTGTTGGATGTTGTTTGGTATGGAAGGTCTGTTCCTCACCTCTATGTGGTATCTTAGTTTGAAAGCTATAGGGGGGGCAAACATTGAGGATGCTTTGGCTAGTGAATCGGCTTGCAGGTTTTTAGTGTGCAGGATGAAATGAACATTTACCGATGAGAAGAAATTTTCTATTAAATCCCAGGCGCAATTCCTGTAAGATCTCAATATTTGGTGTTTGGCATGGTATTGCCGATTTATCTGTTTCACTATCAACTCTACGTCTCTATATACTTCCAAGTTTTTTATGTTCAGCTTCTTGGCAGCTTCCAACCCTAAGACTAGAGCCTCATACTCACATATGTTATTGGTGTAGTCTATATCTCACTGAAGCCTGTAAGAGAAAGGAATCACAAATTCATTTTCAGGTGCTACGAACAATATTCCTTCACTTGCTCCTTCATATGACAAGGCACTGCCAATTTTTTTTTTCCAAATTCCAGTGCTATACATATTTTCGTCTATCTTTCCTGATTCCTTTTCATTTATGTAATTTTCTTCTGTACAACTATTTACACCATCATCAAAAGACAAAATACAATTCCCTAGATCTTGATCGACAACATAAATAGGGTAATTGTTAGGATTCTGTGGGTCTCTCACTGTGTATGCTAGCCTCGTTTCCCTGTATAGCCGAGTAAATTTCCCACCAAACACATGAATCGTGGTGTAGGTCATGTATAGTTGAAGAGACCCCCCAAGTTTGGCTCCCCATGACCTAGATAGTAGCAAGCCATACTTCAGAGGTATATCATCGATAACTACATCCATCAGGACGCTTTTCACTGGAACCTGTGCAAGAGTGACTACTAAATCTTTTATCATACCCATGCACTTAACTTTCCTTGAATTGAAAGAGTAGAGGTCTCCATATGGCTTGGTGATCTCGAGGCCTAGTATGCCCATAATAGACTTGGGAATTACATTATGTGAGGCTCCAGAATCTAGCATGCAGTTATGCAGCAGTTGATCATGCACATTCAGAGTAATATAGAAGGGAGCAATGGTGTCTCTGGCACCCTTGAAATGTGGACCAAAAGTGATATTAGGCTTATCATCTTCCAATTTTATCACGTCAGAGTGACTTTATGGATCCGAAAAACCTATCATTTTGGTTATCTTCTTTTGATACACATGATTCTTTGCTAATTCGACCAGAGGGATTGGTATTTTGATCTTATTTATCTCATTTTCAAGACTGAAACCTCCACTACCTTTATCCATTTCTCTGGTCGAAACCTTAGATTCCTTCTTTTCCAACTTATTTGTTTGTGCTGATTTATTTCCCGTGAGTTTATTCACCGGTATATGTGTTTCAACTATCTTAATTTCTTTTGCTTGGGTCTCAGCCTCATTTACTTTGGGATTTTGTGAATCTACCCCTTTTATTTTTCTATTATGTATCTTGGTATTCTTTGGGGTGGGCTCATATATTTCACCTCTTGGGAGAATTTTCTTGGGTTGAGGAGCCGACGCGGTTTTGTTTCTAGGTCTCAGGTTGTACTTAGGTTGGACCTCAGCCATTATAGGATCGGTCACTTCTTGATAGATAGAAACATCAGTGTTGCTTATGTCATCATCTTTATTTGACAGTTGCTAAGTGTCCAAGGACTTATTGTAATCTTCTTTAGTTAAATAAGGCTGTTTGCAGTTGTCACCCAAAATTTTCACATCTTCTTCTAGATCCTCGAAATCTTGTAGGTCGTTTCGTCCTACAAAATTTTCATTTTTTAAAGGAGTTTGAATTTTCTGGTCTTCATTTTTAATCTGTCTTTGTTGATTTTGAGGGTTGGGGTTTCTTTTGAATTCCCTTTTAACGAAAGGATCTACCTTGGATTGAATTAGCTCCATTCTGGAAATCTTATTTGATAACTCTTTAATTATCCTAGCCATGTCATCCATTTTATCATCTGAGGATCTACTAGGCCTTGAGGGTCTCACTTGTTCCCTAAAACGTTTGATTTCTCGGTTTCCCATTTCCACTTTTGTTTTTAATTTACCAGAAGCCATCATGTTAGATTTGATCTCTACGACGTTGTCTTGCATTCGGGTCAGGGTAGCCCCTCTCCTTTCTCTCAATAGAAGTGCAAAATCAGGTTCGAAGGCTCCCAGAAAGGTTACCTTGGCTACAGGTTGGGATGGTTTAACTTCGATTGGGATCTTATTATATAACTTGTTAAACCTTTGAATGAATTCCATAATAGTTTCCGATTTTTTTTTTTTTTAAAGACCCGAACTCGGTCAAATAGTACAAATGGTATTTTCTTTCGCCCCATTGTCTAAGAAAAGCGTCTTCTAGGGCATCATAGGATAATATCGAACCTGTGGGTAGACTTCAAAACTAGGCTCGTACCTGTCCTTCAAAATTCTGAACTAATAACCTCGAATATACGTCTTCATGTTCGAGACCTAGGATATTTGCACACTGATCAAAAAATTTTATATGTTCTACCTTGGTCAGGTCACCTTCCCCTGCAAATATAGGTAATTTTTTCATGTAGTTTTCAGGAAGGTCATGAAGAGGGATAGGCAAGACCAGAGGTGCATATCTGGCAGCTACTTTAGTGAAAACTCTAGGAGGCGGGGGAGGCCCTTGGCCCCCCCTTCCTCCTCCTGGAGCCCCTCCACCTCCTAAAACCCCTCCACCTCCCCCTCCTACACCACCATCAATACTATTGGATAGGAAAACGGTGCATTATACAGAGGGTTCTGGAACACTAAAAGAGAATCTTTAGCTTCTTCGAAAGACGAGAAAACTGAAGAAGGGTGAAAAGGGATGCGAGGACTTGGTTCCTCAGACTTGCAAGAGATGTAATCAGGGGAAACCGTGGGTGTAGAGTTTGAGTCTATGTTGTACTCTTAGAAACTCTATGAGATTGGGAAATCTAACTGAAGATTCGGTTGGATATCGATCACTGTTAAAATTACTGAGGGATTTTCACCTTTATGTATGCTGGAAGTTGTCGGATGAATTTCATTTTTAATTTCGGGGAGAGTTAAAGTTGGGTTGAGGGTTTTAGGGTGGGATTCATGCGAAGTTAGAGGTTCAACATGAATTTTAGCTTTGGGTTGTGTGTACCTAGGCTGGTAGACCGCAGTGGTTAGCTTAAGGGAACCTCTTGTTTTCAGTATTTTTTCGGGATCGGAAACGGGTGTGGTCTGTTTACCATCCGGGTTTTGTCTGGTGTTCCTTCGACCAGATGCTAGCTTACTTAAACATGGAGTCACCAAGTGAATGATAAAATAAAAATCCTTTAGAAGGTGTTCACCCTTTTTTCACCATCAAAGGGTAGAATCTTGCGAAAATGTCGTTCTCCCAGGGAAAAGGTTTCGTAACTTTGTTCCCCGGCAATGGCACCAGAAAGGTGTTGTTCCAGAGTCTATACTAAAGGCTAAAAAGTATAGGGTATAGGAATATGAAAGTGAGTAAAAAGATAAAAAGGGGAAAAATCAACCTTCAGGAAAGGGAAGCTAAAGCTGATTTCTAAGTTGTCTCTGTCTTGCTTCCAAACATTCCTGGATGCTTATATCCTATTCAATTACAACCCATGAACGTTCGAGTTCGACTCGGGTGATGGCGATTTTAAGTATGGTGTCGAATAGGTTCAAAGCAATGCTAGTTTGATATGAGAGGCTTGGTTCGATGTTGGGATGTCTTGCAAAGGGCATAGTCACGGAGAAACAGAAAATGAAAAGAAAGTTCAAGGTTTAAAATGCCACTTCAACTTTTTTGTTTAACCGTATAAAAGACAAATTTCAAAACCTGATATTAAGATAGAACAAAAACCAAAGGCCTTCTCCCATAACTGAGTTAACTTTTTAAAGAATCATGTATGAAATGTGAGAAAACATTAAGCAGTCGACAATGCGAGGCTCCTATCAAGGGAGAATCTCACCCTATAAACAGAAGAAGAAAAAGGCAAGAAGTAAAATGACGAATCATAAAATATAGAGATCTAAAAATTTCATAGGTCTTGTACTTGCTGATAGCCGATATAGAGGAAAAACTGCAAGCGATTAGACAACTAAAAGTTGGTCACCACAGTAGAAGTTGCACTAAATTGTAGCTAAGCATTCATCAGAAATATATATGTGAAATGAAACTTAATATAAGATAACAGAGAAAAAAAAACTCATAACTCAGTCTTCATGGAATCAGGAATCTTCGGACTGCTTTGTATTAATTTTCAAAAGGGAGAAAGTCTCTATTACAATTGGCCAAGAAAGGTCCAGCCTCTATTGTCACTTCAAAATGCATATTTATACAAACTTCTAAACGCTAGAATCGCAATCGTTCTAGAAGTTTTCGATTACAAAATGGGAAATTTATGCGTTTCACTTCTTTGTCTTTGTCCTCCTTCCTGCGGGTAGAGCACCTTCCTTACCTTACTCTTTGGGTTATAAAAATAGAACAGGTAGACATCTATCATTATTTGACACCAGAATTCTACCCTTTCACCTGCTCGATGCAAGTGATGCACCTCTCCACCCACTGGGCTATTAACCTGGAAGGCTCTTCTTGGTCGCTCACTTCAAGAGTATAACAATTCTTCACCAGCTGTGGTAAACTCTTTCCCACTTGTCGATCCTCTGCGATAATGGAGCATAATTGTAAATTTGGTTGTACTAGCCATTTGTCCATTTGGGTCATATCAGCTTGGATGATCTGGGATATCTCCACTTGATGCTTGATCAGAATCTGGAACAGGGGTCTAAAATTTGCTCAATTTTCAAAGTGCTCGAAATGCGACGAAAATGGTGCCATTGCATCCGTCTCGTTCTCCTGATTCCGACGGTATATTTATTTTCGCAAATGGAGTCCGTATGGAGAAGTTATCGCGATCTGTTCGCCAAGCCAAACAGGGAAAGTTTTGATGATGACTGGGCAGGCCGTACAGCTGACGTGGCAGGCCGTACAGCTGAAGTGGTGGCCGTACAATGACGTGGCAGGACCGTACAGGACACGTGGAAGCTCCTGGGCATGACACGTGTCATGCATTTTTGGCATTTTCGGCATATGGTTTGACCAATCTGAAAGTGACACGTGTCACCACTGGATGGGTGACACGTGGCACATGCTGACGTCAGCATCCGACGTGGCCTGTTGATGTGGTAGATGAGTTGGCATCGCTGACGTGGTGGTTTGTGGTTCGTTGGTAGTTGGGCGAATTATAAGTGGACACGTGGCATAGCATGGGAAAATGAAAAGGTGCCACGTGGCCCAATGAAGGGCTGCCACGTGGCACCCCGGGTTTGGCTAATTGGTTGTTTAAAATTTTTATGAGGCCGCGGGGTTCGACCCCCGGACCTCTCCCAACAGTTGAACGTTTTAACAAAGACCAAGCCACCATTGGGCCACACATTGGCCGTTATATATTTCAATGTAGCGGTCACATTGCGTTAACATATGACCGGGCCTGTTTTAAATAGAGCGCGGCAATTTAACATTGAACCGTGGTTATACATATGTCCGTGCCATATGTATTGTGGCCCTTTTTACATCGCGCGGGAGTTATGATTGTCAATGGGTGCAGGGTTACAAAGGATAGCCCTCGGTCACATCCATTGTTACATATGACCTTTGGTAAATTCGCGCGGGGTTTGACAATATTTAAAATGGTTAAGTTTAGCCCGTGGATGCACCAACCACCATACGACCAGGATTGTGGTAAAAGGCGCGGAGTATTTTATATGGGTTTCAAATGTTGAAACCATGGTTATATTGTATGTTTATTAATTAGACATGTGACCATACTATTGTTTAAATGGGCGCGTTGGAACGGTAAACTCATGGTTCCACTATAAACCATGCAACATATATATAACGCGCAGAGTTGTGGTTTAAAATGGCGGTTCCATTGCATTAATATTGCATGTGACCATGCCTTTTGTTAAAATGCACGGTTTTATTTTTGGGTTTTGAAACAGTCACTAATGTGCCCGCCACATGTCAAAGCAAGACTGAACCTTACAACGGGTGGCCTATTTTAGCGCTGGGACGAGGCCATATGGTCTCCCATGCGCCCCACACCTCCGCCTTGGGGGGCCTTAGTTTCGCTAACTGTGCGACAATTTGGCGCATTTTGTGGAATGCACGTTTGTGCTGGGTTTTGGAGGCGAAAATGCTCAGAAGCCAGGTTTAGTCTGGGACAGGTGCAATATGGCGAGCCTATAACAGAGCTTGGAGAAAAGGAAAAATGGCAGCAAGCATAACTTGATGAGTTTTTGACCAAATCAGGAGCTGTAAAAGCCCAGCTAGGGGTTTTTGGACATTCTGAGTCCATTGGTGATGTTATCACATGCATTTGAAGAGCCCAGTTGCAGGTTTTTCACATTTGAAGCTTGAGGAAGCTCCATGAAGCTTGAAGCCCTCATTGTTTGAGGCATTGCTCAGATGAGCACATATCGATTTTCTTAGACTGAATAGTCATTTCAGACTGATTATTATGCTCTGAACATTTTGGGATAGGTTTCAGATCCATTGGAGGACTTTTACAGGTGTTTTTGCCTCATTCAAGTTCAGGGAAGCTTGGAGGTCACATGTAGAAGAGGTCATTGTT
>JASDQU010235608.1:0-17104 GCA_032191745.1 Picea mariana
TTTTTTTATGACTGGCGGAATCGGCAACTGGGCCGGTCTCGTACTCGCATGACACGGGGTCGATTCCGACCGCTACCACTATAACCTCTAGGTGCCATACGTATGCCCCTTCCGCAGGCACGGGTAAGTCGGGGGGATTTGAACTTGAAACCTCATCGAACATAACACGCCATATCACGACACTTGCCAATTGAGCTGCCCCCCGGGGGCTAAGATTTAAATATTTTAAATTATATTAATAATTATTAAAAAATTTAAATAAAAACAATTAGAAAAAACAAATATAAAATAAATCACATAAAACAAAATACAATAAAACACAAAACAAAAACAAAAAACAATTAAAAAAAAACTAAAAAATTATATCCTAAGTCTAAAACCCCACTCCCCTTTTTCATATTTCGGACGCCCCCCTTACGTCATTCAACCAAAGGGGGGTAAGAAAAGTAAAAAAACCCTTGACACATGTATTTAGGACATGATTTCTCTCCTACCCCCCTTGAATACCACTTACCACCCTACGGCCCCTCCGAAATCCACTCTCCCCCCTCCAAAAACCACTCTCGAAACCGGTTTTGACTAGTCTTCTTCCAAGGTGGATTCTGGGAAAAAAAAGGCTCATTTTGAAAAACCTAGAGAGGTTTTTATCTGAAACAGGATGAAATTAAATAACCTCTCTCATATTTTTCACAGGTTCCATGGTTTGGGATAATCGAGAGCATCTTTGAGCCATATTTTTCGATATTCCAGATTTTTTTGTTTGACACATATTTTCCAAACCTAGATCTCGGGAAACTGGAGATGAATTTCAAAAAACAAGAGAGGTTTTTTCTCAGAACAAGATGATATACAAAAAAATCCCATATATTTTACACAAACATCTCATATTGGGAGAATCAAAGACTTCCTTGGACCCTAATTTTTCAGAATTTCGGGAAGCGAATAATTTGAATTGACCGGGAAAAGTGGCAGACAAAAAATTAGCAGATACAGATTTGTAGGAGCACATCCTGGACATAAAATTAACAATGGAAAGTTGGAAAGAATCTATCTTTAAAAGAAGAGGTGGTAGATCAATCTATGATTTCCAAGAGCAAAATCATTAGGTCAAAGCATTTTCTAGATTATTAGTGAACATGTAGCAATCAAACTCCAGATATCAAGGTGGAAATTTCAGAGTGACCAAATGATTGAATTAAAGTAATCTTCACAATTCAAGATATCATGAAACAATTTCAAGATTTTTTTATTTTTTAGTATGAAGACAATTGTTGACTCCTAACTGTGAGCGACAATTGTGATCTTAATTTTCCTATTTATTGAGCAGTTTGAAATAGAACAAGGGTTCGACCTGTGTGAAAAGCTGCCTGGCCCCTGCAAAATTTTGGGGGAAGGGAAACCCCTGCAAATGTATGAATTCCATGTTTATTTCTTTGTGATATTAATAAAACAAGCCTGTTTATGGCCAGAGATTCATCACAAGGCTTATGCTCAACATGTCTTTTCTCTTTTTTATTTGTTTATCTTACAACAATTTTCTAAGAGCAGTGTGACTGGAATTCATCTTTGTTTGGTGCTCCTTTCACCATAGAATATGCTTGTTGTGTATTTCTAATTCTCTGTTCCAGAATTCATCCATTTCTACATGCTATGTTTCAGCTATCAGATTTATGTGTTTATTCTCCTGCAACTACATGTAGGGATTGACCCATGGTTAGGTGTCTCTTATGTAGTGGTTTTTGTTTATGTGTTCATGGTTTTCCTTCCAAGATTCATCTTTAGTTAGATGCCCTATTTGGTTTCCTGCCTTTTGTTCTTATTCTTCTAAAGCTTCCATAAGAGATTCATCCTTTGTTAGTTGCCTTTTATTACACTGGTCTTTACTCTCTTTCATACCACCTCTACATCATTTTAACCTACTGAACATGGTGCCTATTTTGCCTCAATGTTTCATGGAGTTTTTCATCCTGTGTTAAACTATAAACCATTGAAGTTCATGTCCTGACTCCATTTCCCAATGGCCTATTTTCTCTGTTCCAACTAAACCATTTAAAAAAAACCAAACCCTGTACTTTCAGAACTAGCCTAACATTCTAATCCAAACAAAGATAAATCATACAGAGAGATCCCTCTATGAGTCTAGGAGGGCTAGATCCTAGACTCCAAAGAGGTTTTGTGGTTACCTATGTAAAATTATTCCTTAGCCCGAGAAATTAGAGAGTGTTAACAATAGGTATGAAAAATTGTGTACCCATGTATATGTTCATTTCAACTTCAACAATATTTCATCCTCCCATCCTATCATGACAACCATGTTGTCGAAAGACCTCCTTATTTTAAATTTAACATTAAAAATGTGAATAGTATGGCCTTGATGTTAAATGTGCACAAGAGACATCAAATTTCTCTACAACCAAGGAAGATAGAGAACATCATGCAAAACAAAATCTGGGAATCCTGGAAATTTGATCCTAATGGTGCCAAATTCCCATAGGTTTGTGACTAGATCTATCTACATAGTATACTGCACCCTCTACATTGTCATTTAATTACTCAAATAAGTCTCTTTGAAAATTTATGTGGCAAGTAGCACCATTGTCAAGCAACCATGCATCTCTCCAATCATAAAATGAAGTTTTGAACAAATATTCATTTATGCCAATATTGTGAGCAATAACAAACTGAGTGGATTCGAGAGATGTAGAGAACCCTATCCTACTGAGGCACACTACCAATTTTTTTTAAACTTTGATATCTATTGTAAAATACCCTCACGCTAAAAATAGATTAATGTGCCCTATGAAAATGAAATCAAGGAAGGGGCAATAGGCCCATAAAATTTCACATGCATATTTAGCATAATAAAAACCATGAATACATGCACACCCAAAAAACATACAACACATTCAAATTGACATTTAAGCAACAAAAATAATATACAATAAACATCAAAACTTATCTTTTAATTTTTGAACTGACTGGTTGTGTACAAGGGACATTCCTCCCATCCATAGGCTTGATGTTACAAATCTAAAAAACAAGCCACCCCTGAGCTGAGGCTATGAATCCATAAGGAGGCATGTCCCTATTGGCTATTTACACACTCAACATCCCAAAACCCAGGTTCCAAACTCCAACAACAAATTCCAATCCACTAGCTCTCTTCCACACAACTTGCACAACCCAAGGAATGAGATCCCCCTTCTCTGCCATGCAATCCTTCAGGCCTTCCTACTTTCCTTCAGCCTCTAGTGCACACGGTCATCCAAGAATATCTTAGGTGGGGACTCTAGAAACTATAAACTACTTCATGAGTGCTCACAACAACCTTCTCAAGGATATTGAGCCAATTTCCTCATCATGAAATATACCTTACAGACATACAACCTTCATTGTAGGAATACAACCTTTATTGCAAGAATACAACCTTTATTGCAGGTATACAACCTTCTTTCTAGCATAAAATCATCCCAACAAGTTGTCTTTCGATGGATAGCATGGATGGTTCTCTTCTCAGCACCCAAGTTCTCTCTTTCTCTCCAAAATTAGCTAGTAAAATATATCCCCTCATCCTACTTGAATTTCCTTCTTCTCCCATGCTTTATTGACTCTCATTCTTTCTCCAAGGATAGTTACACTCAACCCATGCTATCATAACTGAGTGGGATGAATTCCTCACCCAACCTCTTACATCAATTCAATGATTGAGTGTTTGATAAATCAAAGGAGGATTTGGCGGTAATGATACATTAACTTAGCAAAAGAACATGGGTTTCCCCTTGAACCCCCCATTTAGCCCCCTCTCTTGTGGAATAACAGCCCCCCATTTTTATCATCCCTTTCGTATCACAACAAACAATTATTATTTTTATTAATTATTTCAATGTACATAATACATAGTTAGGACCTTAACAATATTAATCAATGTAGGCTCTTTGCCCCAAACATATTGGCTCACCAGCCTAAATCACATTTATAAAATAGCATCATAATTTGTGAGGATTAAAACTAGGGATGTTACATGAGATTTATCTTTTTCTTCATTTTGTTCCGCTTTTCTATAATCTTGTCCCATGGGATCGTACATGTCTTTGCATCATGTCCATTCTTTCCACAATGAACACAATTAAGAACATATCTCTCACCTTGATTATGCCTACCTCTCCGACCTCTGAAACAATTTTTTCCATGTCCTCTCTTACTACCTTCTCCTCTAGAAGAATCATGTGATTGATTCTTCCCTTTTTGAGCAAGGCATATAATATCCCAAGTGGGATTAACTATCTCCTTCCTGAAATATTTCTCATGTTCTACAATTTTCTCCACCAAAGAGTCAAAATTGAGGGACTTCAATTGGCCACTAGCTTGAAGTGATTTAATATAGTCAGAATATGTGAGGTAGATGTCCTTTATGAAGTCCATGAGAGACATGTCTATATACACACCGACAACATCAATGTAGTGCATGATGGATTTAATTTTGGATGCTAAATCCATGGGACCATTATCCTTCAACTCTAAGTTGAAAATCTTCAATTGTAATTGAATTAGCTCCAATTTTCAATGTGACTATACAAATATTTCAACTTCTTAAAAGCACCCCAAGAATATTTGATAGATTTGATGTGATGACTTACCTCTTCACTTATAGAATCAACAATCAAGGAATATGATTTCTTATATTTATTCATCCATATTGCAATCTCTTTATTTGCTATAGGTTTGACAGGTGAAGTATCTCCATCAAAAATTCCATCCCTAAGATCATTGAAGATAATAGTATGTTTGATATTTCTTGACCATTCTAGATAATTTTATTTTCCACTGAGGATGAAACCAACAACCAAGACAAGAGAATGCATTTCATAAACACCTTCAAAAATATAAGCAATGCCAAATACACGTCTTCTCTTAAGCAAAAGATACAACAACAACCTCCTTTATACAAATAAAAAATCAATATATTTACGCCACCATCTTCTCTTTGCAATGCAACTTCCTTCATCCTTAATTTAGAAAAAGAGTGAAAAAATTGACCAACACTCAATTATGAAAATTCAAGGAGAGAGAAAGAGATCCCACACAAAATGTGTACGGCTTGTGGGTGAGGAAAAATGACTAGAAATGTAGAAGATTCACCCAGTTAAGTGAAATTATAGTCTAGGAAAAACAAATTCACCTCATCCTTGAGAAATTTGATCCAATAAAGATAAATTTGGCCCAGTAATGAGAAATATGGTCAAGCGGGGTGCATATGGCTGTGGAGAAGGAGAAATCGATAGTAAGGAAATTAGGCTTATGGAGAGAGAAGGAATCCTTTAGGTGAGAGAAATTCACTAGCATCTCTTAGAACCAATTTAGCAACTGCCACTTTATTTTCAATAGCTCTAGAATGGGAGCCATTGATTTCCCATCTCTAAAATCACCCAACAATAGCGGATAGAGAGCTATTGGGATATGCATTGGCCATCAAAACACTACAAGATCCCAATTTATTTGCAACATCTCCAGAATGGAAACCATTGATTTCCCATCTCTAAAATCACCCAACGATGGATGATAAAGAGTTTTTGGGATAGGCATTGGCTAATAAAAAATTGCAATATGAAGGAAAAATTAAAAACTAGAGATATCTCTAGAAAGTATGGAATAAAAAAGACTGTTGAAAAGGAAAGAAATGAGTAGGTAATATCATGGAATTATATAAAATGTTAAGGCCCTGATACCATTGACAGACCTTGAATAAATCTAGGCTTGAATGAATTTTATTAATGTGAGCTAGATATAAATACATTGATATATGACCTT
Organism: Picea mariana; assembly: GCA_032191745.1. Lineage (NCBI taxonomy): Eukaryota > Viridiplantae > Streptophyta > Pinopsida > Pinales > Pinaceae > Picea > Picea mariana. Next base: position 5,809 of record JASDQU010235608.1, read on the forward strand.
TGGTTTCATCTTCCAATAGGTTTGTTGACTATTCCTATTCACGTATGACTCTTCATATTTCTCCTAAATGAATGATAATAATATTTACAATACACCATAATCCCTAGGATTAGGTATCTAATAATCTAAAGGCATGTTCTTTAGCAGCATAATAAACTAAAAAAAAAATAGACATATGTCCCAAAGAATGTTAAAAACATATATATTTTTTTTACGAGAACGGTTATGTTGCATTAAGTGGCATTCTGGCGAGCCAGAATCAGAAAGTTACAAATCTGAAGAAGGTTGGTGACCTCTAACAGTGCTGCCAACCTTCTTGTGAATGTCTTGGGGGACCAATCCCATCTTCTTCTTGAGCTAATTTGAGAAAATGACAGAAAATGCATACATGAGTAGATTCTCACAAACTGTGAGCACAGTAGAAGACAGAAGCAGAGCATTAAACCAAGGGGGATGAAAATTTCTCCTTAAAGTAGGGATCCATCTTTTTCTGAGAACCTAAAGAGATGTTGGAGGCTGTCTCCTTTTCTCTACGTGCTTTGTTGGTCCTTCGCCCTCGGGTAAGGGGTGGAGATGGAACTGATTTGTCTTCAGGTTCAGGAGTTTCCACAGAGCCGCTAGAGGGGACTGAAACAACCAGATCTGTAGGGGCAGAGGGTTCCGGATCTGAAGCCCGAATTTCTCTCACTGCTACTGATTCTAGGGGAGTAGAATCCGGAAGGCTTTCGTCTGCCGGAGGGTCTTCCTTAACTTCTATTGCTTCTGGTTCTTGGGCTTCATCTTCCTTCATCGCATCAAAGTTGTTTTTATTTTCTAGAGTTGCTTCTACTGAATGAGTGGCCTTCGGAGCCTGGGGTAGTGGATCCTTTCGCCTTGGCTGCCTTCGTCGGTTAGTTACTAGCTGAAAATCATCTTCTTTGACTGGTCACGGCTCCTCAGAGGCTTTGGGGAAGCTTTTTGCGAAATGACCGTAGGCATGGCACCGGAGGCACTTAAAAGGAATCTGCTCGTAATCCATCTCTTGGATATGGCACCATTCCCCCAGGGAGAGATTAATGGCTTCTGGGAGTCCTTTCTCAAGGTTAACCTCAACACAAATATGAGCGCAGGTAAACTGATCCCCTTTCGGCTCCACACTGTCCAGGAAGTGCCCAAGCTTATTTCCAATGTCCTCCAGAGAGTTTTTCCCCCAGAGATGCAAGGGGAGATGAGGCAGCCTAACCCAAACAGGGGATGCGGTGATCTCGACTCCTGGATTGAATTCAAGAGTCCAGGGGGCTAAGAACAACCCTCTTGACCCCATGAAATAGGGTCCAGATCTGAAAACTAGGTCACGGTCCTCTGCCCTCGAGAAACTGAAGACAAAAAAACCCCTGCCTACTGCGCACAGAGAAACGTTTCCCTGTATCATCGACTTCCAACGATCATCAATCCATGCCTCCACCATTTTGGGGCTGGGCCATAACCCTGTAAACTTTATGATGAGGGTCTTTTCCGCTAGAAGGAGGGCAAGACTGCAAGGCCCCTCTAGGGATAGCTCCAGAGAAGGGATCTCCTCCATCTTCTTACCAAACTTAGATGAAAGAGAAGGCTTGGATTTAGGTCCTACCGATCGGACTAACACTTTGAATGCTTTCAAAGGATCTTTTTCCATCTCGGCAAACGGATCTGGGGCCATCATAGCAGGGCGGCGACCTCCAACAAACAAAAGGACGGAGCAAGTCGCAGAGGCAGACCACTGCTCCAAAACGCATGAAAAAAACTTAGGAACGCAGGTGAATCGCTGGAGGAACGCGTTAAAAACATATTTTAAGATGAGAGAAAATGTCCCATTCCCCAACCATAAAACTAAAGGATCAATTTCATCAAAAAACGTTTTTTCTCATATTAAAAAGGATCATAAATGAACTAACCTAATTAATGGACTATAATAAGTTGTCTTCATACCAAAGATTATGCTATAAACTATTTCCTATAAAATTAAAACATATAATTGTTCAATTAAAAAAAACATAAGAACAAATAACGATAGTATATGTTGTATGGTCTCAATTTATATAGGTGTAACAATAAAAAAAAGTAGTGAATTGTTTTTTGATTTATTCTTGTGTTGTTATTTCTTGTGGTCGGGTCAAATGCGTCATAGGTTTCAAAGATTCAAATATTTATTTTACTAATTAAAATATTATAATAGACAATATGACATATGTTACTATAAAAAGAAAAGGAGTGTGACACTCTTGTCCTTGACGATGGAGATGTTAAAGATTGGAATAATTGGAAAGATTGACATGAATTATAAACTAGTATTGTAATGTATTGGATACAACCTTAAAACCATCTGGGTCTATAAATTGGTTATGCTAAACTTATGAAAATAAATTCCAATATGAGAATAAATAAGAAAACCCACATATAATTGGCATATCTGGATTTCATTGTCCTAAGTATTACATAAACAAAGCTACAAAATTGTTTCTACCATGTTGCTCTAAATTGTCTCTATCCAATGGATTAGGAAAGCTTCAATCCTATAGTGTAATGGGTACAACCCTTAATCCCTATGGGTCGACAAATTTTTTCTTATAAAAAAAAATAAATGCCATGATCCATATTGGATCATCATATAATTTGTCATCTATATTGGTACTTTATGGGTAGAAAAAATTGGAGGAATAAACTTGCAGGGCCATTTTAGTGGTAGGTCCCAGTTTGAAAATTTTGGATATGGAAACTTTCAGAGCCATTTTGAAGAATTAAAATACATTTTTGGGGGTTACAATGTCTAGAACCTATGCCCACACCCTCGACAGTGTTCTACACTCTGATACCTTTCCAATGATGTGTAAAATGCCTCAATCGGAGCTTGTATGAAAAATTTATGCCTCTTGCAAGTTGACCTACCTTGTTGATGACCATGGTACAAGTGGATTCCATACCATCCCCTATTACTCACAAATATGGGGCTAACCACATGTGGAATTTCAAGAATATTCTAGAAGGTACAAACTTGATCACTAATTAAGGGTTAAGGAAGTCAAAACCCTAACTCTAGATGACTATTGAGCTATGTTATATACCGAGTTTCCAGGAGGAGAAAGGGTTCCATTATTTTGTATTTTACTTGATCCATAGTTGAGAAGAGCATCCAAGGAGTGGTATTTTGAGAGAATAAAATAGGAGGTACAATATTCTACAACAGTCGTTCAAGCCACAATGACAAAGGAAACTCCATAGTGAGTGCCTCTTTCTTTGTACTTGCTTTCCATAAATGAAGAAAAGAGAGCAGAGCATAGGCCTCACCTTCTATATGGGTTTTCTCCCATATTGGATTTCCCAATATACATCTTGTGTTCAATTGTGTGGATGATGTGTATATTTTTTCATGTTGTTGTTGTTGTTGTTGGAACCTTAGGTTTTTATGGTTCATCCCACTTCTACTAGAGATAGTCGGTCGGGTGGACTATCAATATCTAGAGATAGTCGATCAGGTGATCGACTAGAATTCATCGACAATTGGTCAATTAGTCAACTATATTGTCAGTTGGAAAGTCAACTATCAGTCGGAGATAGTCGGTCGATGGATCGACCGACTATGCAATCAAATTCGGATTGGAAGAATGGATGGTCGGTTCGACTTGGTTTGACTAGTTGACAAGAAAATGTGGATTTGTCGAAACTATTCCAACCACCGATCGTTATTTGTGGACAAGATCTTCACAATTTCAAGGAAGTTGGTTAGATATTGAGACTATAAATAAAGGACCCCATGGGTCATTATCAATGTTTATTAATGAATCAAATTGAATGAATGATGTATTCTATGATGCATTGTGATGTTCTAATCACAATTATCTATGATTAAATGATGAAACAATGTCTTTAGACATCATCGATATTATTTGAAGTTAATATCTCTTCGATTATTCAAATTCTATTATTGTTTCTCTCAAGGTTACCCCTATTTCCCAAAACGATATCAAATCGGATGGATTTGACCCCACCTATTGTCCACAAATATTAATGTGTTAGATATTATACTGATTGGCTCCGGGAAGTTGATTTGTCAAGTGTAACCCACTAGATCAGATCAAATCTATTAGATATCAAATATGGATTCAAATATTGATCCTGTTATTTTGAATGGAATCAATTATGATATTTGGGCACCTGATATGGATACTTTTCTGAAAATAAAATGGATCTGTTAGTATACCAAAATCATGATTCTAGATTCAATAGATGACCAAGTGAAGTTTGTTGTTGATAGGAATAAAAATGAGGCTGTTGGGGTCATCTCGACCTACATTTCCTAGTAGATTCGGTTCCATACAAGCAAAATAGACTGCCTTCATCAAGTCTGGAAGAAGATGAAATCTTTGTTTGATAAAGTTGATAAAAGTCAAGTTATGTAGTTGGAAAAAGGGTTGATCTCTCTTGATCCTCATTCCTTTGATAGATTAAGGACTATTTGGTGTGTGTTAAAGGGATACAGTTGAAATTGGTAGAATGTGGGAAGAATTTTCAAAAGAAATATGGAAAACTCATTGAGTTGGTCCTAATGAATTTTAGAACACCTTTTGGCATGTTTTGTTCCACTTTCTGGAAAAATTGGCAGGCATGCAAGGAATATGGTAAGGACTATACCTTTTACAATTTTTATGGCTTACTGATTAATGATCAACACATGTTTCTTGATGAAGGGAAACTTGTTCGTAAACATCAGGCCCACTTGCTCAAGGGAAATGGAAAAATGAATTGCAAGGAAAGAGGATGCTTCGATGCTCCTATTTGCAAATAGGAATGTCTTGAATAGAATACTAAAGTGAAGACTAATGAACCGACATCTACCCAAAATAATCAAAATAATAAAACATGCCTATATTGTGGAGATACTAGACATGTGGAAAAATATTATTGGAAGAAGAGGGATGACTTAGAAGAAGAGTTTGAATGACATGAAGGAGATGTGTTGGGTGTTCTTTGACATGTTGATAATTTTACTTTCCAAGTCATAAATTCTCAAGATTTTATTTCTCATACCTCGAATAACGCATGGGTAGTTGATTCTAGGTGCACTCATTATATGGCGAAAGATGATTCTTTGTTCACATCGCTTGATAAATCCATCAAGTGGAAAATATATGTAGATGATGATTTTTCTCTCAACATTGTAGGTCATGGAGATGCTCCCTATTGACAAAGTCAAATTATCGATGTTTATCATGTACCCAATCTAAGTGCAAACATGTTGTGGGTTTCTCAACTGACACAAATAGGTAAAAATATTGGGTTTTGGCCATATAGGTTCTTTGTTAAGGATTTGAATAAATATAAGTCGATTTTCACTGAAATGTTTTTCAACTCAAAGGATGGAATGTACAATTTATGTGACCTACCTCAACCATACCCTAGACCGACTTCTCTCATTTCTCACACTGATGAATGAACCTGAATTTGGCACACAAAACTTCGAAACCTAAATTTTTGAAGTCTAAATTCGATGGCCACATAGAATGTGGTTGTTGGTATACCCAAAGTTCTTTCACCTTATGGAGTTGTTAGAGTATGTGTGTTGGAGAAGCATCATCATGTACCTTTCAATTCTAGCAAAGCATGGTGAGCACATAACCTCTTGGAGCTAGTTCACAATGATCTCTATTGTATCAATCAACTTTCCTTACTAGGTGAATATTTTGACCTCTATTGACGACCTCTCTAGCTTCACTTGGGTCTATTTCTTGAAAAATAAGAGTATTTCTTTGAAAAATTCAAATAATTTAGGCATTGGCTGAAAATAAATGTGGTTGAACTATCAAGTGTTTGAGATATCATAATGGTAGAGAGTATGTGATTCAACCATTTTAAGAATACCTTGCTCGATATGGTATTTCCTAGTAGAGGTATATTCCTCATTGATCCAGGTGGATATTGGTTGCCACCCACCTATTCCAACTGGCTCACATACATTTTTCATCTTGGCAGTTTGTTTCTACCTTTTTGAGTCCCAAACTTCCGGGGTTGTTTTGAGACCCTAAACAACATTATTTGGGCTTGCCACAATCACACTGTAGACGGAGTCAGAGTGTGATGGAAATATGTTTATTCCTTGAATATACATTTCCAATGCCTGAAACGGAGATTGCATGCAAAATTTACGACCCCAGGAAGTTGATGTAACAACTTACCCCATCGGGGCCCACATGAATTTTGGCACTTCATCTCCTAGGGTTAGGTTTTTGGATGTCTAGGGTTTTTTTATTACTTCTTGATGCTAAAAAGGACTATATGCCTCATTGTAATGTGCTCAGATAAATGTGTTTGGCCTCCACATCTCTTCTCAAAGATTATCTACCACCATTTGAGTAAGATTGTTTTCATTCTGCATTTTATAGTTTCAACATATTTCTTTATTGAATAGAAGTCAAGTTTCACTGTATCTCTGTTATTGTTCACTGTATCTTTGTGTTAATGTTATAGATATGTGTTTAATTTCTTTCCGCTCATAAATCCAGATCAATGGTATGAGAGTGGTCTTCTCTTCATTTATTTCTCTGTGCATATCCCCAATGAGGTCAGGGTATAAGAAGTTAGGACTCAAACCAGTTGAGCCTTTGCAAAATTGACCTCGCCGAACTCGATGACTGCCCATGGGGGAAGAAAAGAGAGAATATGGGGTAGGATATCCATTTAAACTATTGCTCAAGGAAGGCTTAGCACGACAAAGGAATGATATGATGAATAATTTTCCATAAATCCTTCGATGACTGCCAACAGGTGACACATCTTCCTTGAGCGAAGGCGCCGCCCCCTTGAAGGTACAAATCAATTTTGATATTCCTATATTTGAAGGTCAAATAGATGCGGATGATGTAGACAAATGGTTAACCCTTCTAGAAGGGTATTTTTCTTTCCATGACTTTTCCGATAGAGAAAATATTATATTTGCGCTCCTTAAGGTTGTCCCCCATGTCAAAGATTGGTGGGAGTCTTTCTATGAGAAAAAGGAAATAGAGGAATCTCCATTATTTTTAGTTGCACCCACTTTGGGTTCTTTAAAGGATGATATTAAGGAACAATACTACCCTGTTGGAAGTTATGACGACTTATATACAAGATGGACCACACTGTGACATGAAAGGGACCAGACACTGCCAGAGTTCACCAATATCTTCCATACCTTGCACACCAAGCTGGGTATCAAAGACTCTGAGAGACATCTAATGCTCAAGTACCATGATGGTATGAAGAGATACATCTAGATAGAAATGGATTTTCTAGACATCTTTTCCTTGGGTGTGACATATCGATATGATGTCAAAATCGAGTAGAAGCTTAAAAAAAATATGCGGTGGTTTGGGTCTGTGAACCCCTCACAACAGAAGCGGGGAAAATCCATCCAAAACTCACAGAACAAAGGACAGAGCAACTATGGAAAACACGAGGAAAACCAGTCTAAGCTGAAAACAAACAAGGCCAATGGGAATAAAAATAAAGACACTGGGAAGTGGTGTGAGTTCCATAAGAGCCCTTGGAATAGCATCGTGAAATGCTGCTCAAAGCAGTCATTGGTGTACGAGGTGAAAGACTCTGAATTAGATGTGGGTTCTGAATCTGAGTCGGAACTAGAAAAAGGGAGACAAAGAATTGATGCAGAAATAAGTGCCATTGTTTCTACCACCAAGATTCATCTTGGTTAACCTGATGAACTAAACGAAGGTGAGTGCCTCTTTCATTCAGAGATGTCGATGAAGGGTACTCCACTACACTTGATCATTGATAGCAGTAGCCAGAAGAAACTCATCTCAATGGAGCTCGTCAAGCAGTTAGATTTTTTGAAAACATCGCACCCACAACCATACACCATTGGATGGCTCCACCTAGGGAGTGATCTCCATGTCAACCAATAGTGCCTCCTGCCCTACAACATCAAGCCCTTCAAAGATGAGGTATTGTGTGATGTCTCTCCCGTTAAAGTTTGTGATATTTTTGGCCAACCTTATTTATGGAAATTTCATGTTGTATATGAGTCTAGGCCTCATAGTGTTATTAATACTTTGGATAGGAAATTGTACATGATACCCAAGGTAGTCCCACCTACTTCCATTTCCTTGATCTCTGCCAAGCAATTCAGGAAGGCTGCATTTTATACCAAGAAATTTTTCTTCTTCGTGATTCGCACTCAAAGTGAGTGGAAGGTTGCAATCACATACATGGCCTCCACAATAATTCTCTCCATGCAAAAAAATCAAGTGGATAAGGCCGTGGAATAATACAAAGACATCTTCTCCTCATCCATTGGGGTACCTATACACTTTTAGGTCAAGCATTCAATTGATCTGACCCTCAGTGCATCACTACCCAATGGACCATTCTATCACCGCTCTTTATTAGAAAATGAGAAATACAAGCGCCAGATCCAAGATCTACTCGAAAAGGGGCACATCCAACCAATATCATCACCTTATGGAAGCCCAATCATGCTTGTGAAGAAGAAAGACAGGACATGATAAAATAAAATACCCAATAAAATCACAGTTAGGAACCAATACCCAATTCCCCGAATTGACGATCTCTTTGACCAGCTCAAGAGGGACAAATACTTCAGTAAGATTGATCTAAATTCCAGTTACCACTAGATCCCAATAGAGTAGACTGATGTATGGAATACTGCCTTCAAGTCCAAAGAAGGTCTTTTTGAATGGATGGTCATGCTCTTTGGCTTGATGAATTCCCCAAAAACTTTCATGAGGATGATGGATGATATATTCCATCCTTTCACCAATTATTTTTTGGTGGTGTATTTAGATGACATTCTCATCTTGAACAAGAGTTTGGAGGAACACTTGCAGCATATTCAATAGTTTTTTCACACTCTGCAAAAACACAAGCTATATGCAAACTGGAAAAATGCTCCTTCGACATGAGTAAGGTCCAATACATAGGCTACATTTTTCATGAGAATGGGGTGTCTGTCGATCCAACCAAGATCCAGGCCATTCATGGCTGGCCAACCCCAACCACACTCACTGAGCTTCAGATCTTCTTAGGCCTTTCCAATTTCTATCGCAGGTTCGTGTTGGGATTCTCCCATATTGCATGGGCCCTTAGCCAAGTGACCAGGGGTGGTGGAAAGGAAAAGTTCATGTGGATCCACCTATAATAGAAATCATTTGATGATTTGGAGTAGCACTTGTGCTCAACCTCGATGCTCTCATTACCCAACCTGCAACAACCTTTTTAGATTGAGACAAATGCTTTAGAATATGTTGTGGGAAAAATTCTCACTCAACATGAAAATCTCGCGGCCTATCATAGTGAGACACTATCAGATTTTGTCCATAAGTACCCCACTTATGAAAAAGAAATGTGCTCCATTGTACAAGCCTACCTCTAGTGGAGGAATTATATTCTTGGGAAGGAGATATTCATCCATATTGATCATAAGCCTCTGCAGTTCATGCAGACAGAAGGAAAATTACAAATTGACCGCCATCATAAGTGGTCCACATACTTGCAACAATTCCATCTCAACATCAAGTATAAGACAATGAGCACCAACTGTGTCACTAAATGCCTGAGTCGACCTCTAGTTGTAGCACTAACCATGGTGCTACTTTCGTATGGTCATGAGACCTCCAAATGGCCCCAACTCTATGAGAGAGATCCCGAATTTGCCACTACCTACCATATGCTGGGAAAAAAAAATTTGTCATTGTTTTCCATCTTCAAGATGGGTTGTTGTGCCATCTGGGCCATCTCTGTGTCCCATCAAGCGAGCAAGTGAAGATGATTTGGGAAGTTGACTACATTCGGGTGGCATGACACTTCGACATAGAAAATATAGTGACAGTGCTGCAACAAAATTTCTATTGGTAGAAACTTTGACATGACGTCAGCAAGTATATCAAGTCTTGCACAACCTGCACCATTTCCAAACCGAGCATTAAGAAACAAGGCATGTACACCCCTGTTCATACTCTTGATAGGCCCTGGGAATCCATATCGATGGACTACATGTCAGGCGTTCCTTCAACCATGTAGGGAAATGAATGTGTTTTTATGGTTGTTGATTGATTTTCCAAGATGGCAATTTTCGCTGCCTACAAGAAGAGCATCATAGTAGAGGCCACTATCAGGATCTTCTTCGAACGAGTGTGGGTCAATTTTGGGATACCAAAAATAATCATATCAGATTGGGACAACCGATTCCTCAACACATTTCAGTTGAGCCTCTGGTCACAACTAGACACCAAGCTCACCAAATCCACTACCTTCCACCCCCAAACGGATGGCCAAACTGAGGTTATCAACAAGATGATCATGCATATCTTACACACATACAATTACAAGAATATGTGCATGTGGTATGAGATTCTTCCCTATGTTTATGACAGTTACAACAGAGCCATACATAGCTCAACTGACCACAACCCCTTTTAGGTGGGGTTGGGATTTTGATCATTGGGTCCCATGGATGTTGCACTACCCCTTGCATCGACACAAGCATAATCGTCCCATGCTTAAAAAGAAGACGAAAAATCCACCCGATTCATTGAACGAATCAAACACATCCACCAACAGGTTCAAGATATTTTGTAGAAGTCTAATTCCAAGTACAAGTAGCACAATGATCAACATCAAGTTCCACACAAGTTTCAGGTGGGAGATAGAGTTTGGTTGCAATTGCAGAAAGAATGCCTTATAGGACCCCATCAGATGCTTCGTCCATTCTGTTATGGACCTTACACTATCATCAAGGCTATGGGAGACAATTCTTTTAAGCTGAACATTCCCCCCCTTCCTTGGCTTGCACCCTGTGTTTAATGTGGACCTACTTCGACCATACTTTCCACCATTATTGGACACCTTAGAGATAACAGAAAAATTGACATTGATAGAAATAAACCATGACTGCATGGAACATGCATATACTAATCATATCATGGACACATAGTTCAAGGGAACTCACTAATATAAGCTTCATCTTTATCGTTTTGTCAAAGCGGGGCAACTCCTGCACCAAGGCAAGTGGCTCACCCTGGAACAAATTCAACAGAAATTTCCTCATCTGATGGGGGAACTCAATGCAATGTAGAATATTGTTTCCTAAGGGGGGAGGATTGATCTAGGTGGATATCGGTGGCCACCCGCCTATTCCAACTATCTCATATATAGTTTCATCTTGGCATTTTTTTTCTAGCTTTTCGGGTCCCAAACTTCTGGGGCCATTTTGAGGCCCTAAACTACGTTTTTGGGCTCAACACAGTCACACTAGAGATATAGTTAGAGTATG
>JASDQU010235609.1:0-11472 GCA_032191745.1 Picea mariana
TAAGCCTAAGTTCCCTTGTAATCTTTGCAAGGGAGATCACCTTAATCATTTGTGCCCTGGCATTCCAGAGGTACAAATATTGTGGTCCTTGTCTGCAAGCTCTACTGATTCTGAGTCTTTTGAGGTTTCCTCAGAGCCTATTCAACCATTGGTTGAGAAAATTGTCATGTCGATGCAGTCATCGGCTAATCCCACTCCTCTTTTGGGGGGTGAGGTGCCTTTAGACCTTGTAGTCTCTCAGCCTATTCAACCATTGGTTGAGAAAGTGGTCATGTCGATGCAGTCATCGGCTGATCCCACTCCTCTTTTGGGGGGTGAGGTGCCTTTAGACCATGTAGTCTCGCAACCTATTCAACCATTGGTTGTGAAAGTGGTCATGCCGATGTAGTCATCGGATGATCCCACTCTTCTTTTGGGGAGTGACATGTCTATCGACTATGTTTTTAGCATTTCTGGTTCAGTATTTTCAGAACAAGGGGGCATTCCGTTCGTTTCGAGCACACCCCCTCCAAGCCCTAGGATGGTTTCCTTTGATTGGAATGACCTTGTTGAGCCTTGTCTTTCTTATACCGCACCTTTTCAAATAAGGGTTGAAGTTAATTCAACAAACATTTGTCGATGTATTGTGGATGAAGGAGCCTCTGCAAGTATTTTATCCTCCTCGGTTTGGAAAGTCTTGGGATCTCCCGAGCTTGTGTCTTCTTCGCATGAACTGTTGGCTTTTGACAGACATCCTAGTGAATATTTGGGGATTATTCTTTAGTTGCCTATCTTATTAGGTGGGAAGATTGTCCTTGTTGATTTTATAGTGGTGTAAGGCCCGTTAGAGTTCAATATGCTTCTCGAGCGTGATTATGTATATGCTATGAATGTTGTGGTGTCTACGCTCTTCTGGGTGATGCATTTCCATCACAATGGAAGAATTGTCACTATCTACCAGCTGACATCGGATAATCACCATCCTAATTAGACATTATTTTAGACTACCCCTTTATATGTTCCTAGCATTCATGTAGACTCTACCCCGTCACGGGTTAGTTATGTGGCATCTTATCCTCGATGTTCAATTGCTTCTGAGCACGAACCTGTGAAATCATGTTGGCCTTCCCGAGACTTAGTCTCAACAATTGATCCATTGGTGTATCCAATGGGGGCATGGGAGCCCTTGATTCCCCCTCTTGGTCCAAGTAGGCTTGAGTATCCTTCAGAGTATGATCTCGTTGTTTGTAGATCCTCAATCCCTTATGCTTGTGACTCTTCGCTGATAGACTCTGCCAGTCCTGGCCAGAACCTCCATCATCATATGGAGTATGGTCAGTTTACTTCACCCTTTGGGACTGTCNCCCTTGTTTGCGTGATTTCTCAGATTTTGAATTGCCTTCAGATGAGGCTATCCTTGAAGCCATGGCTACGGTTTCTATACCGATGGAGGAATTACACCGTGGTTTGTGTTTTCTTCCCTTTTGGGAGACTTTCCAAGTTGACTATCGAAGATACTCTTGGTCTGAGCCTAGCAGTGGGCTCTACCTGAACCAGTTTCATACATGAGTCATAGCCCCCATGGGTCTTCTTTTAAGCCCTTTTCAGACCCTCTAAACATGAAAAGATTGTTGAGTGATCATGTGGCCTTTCATGCTCGTTAAACTAAAATTCGAAGTCACGTCTATCCGGTGGTAGTTTACGCCTTTTTTGATCTAGACGGGCAACTGTACGAACAAAGGTATACTCTAGAGGCTTCGGATCCCTAGAAGAGTATTCTCAGGTATATAATTTTAACCCTTTTTCGGGCCCGAGGGACTAAATTTACGAAAAAGAAACCCCCACAGAATCCATAGTTAAGCTCTTTTCAGACTCCCTAAAATTGAAAAGATCGTCGAGTGACCTTACTCTTTCACACTCGTTAAAATGGTCCAGAAGAACATTCCTGACGGAGTCCATAGTTAAGCTTTTTTTAGAATCCTTAAAAATGAAAAAATGGTCGAGTGATCTTGTCTTTATCACACTCGTTAAAATGGTTTTGAATAGACGTCTTTTTGGTGCTAGTTTACCCCTTTTTCGAATCGACTAGACTACCTTCGAAAAAGGTACCCTAGTGGAGTCTCCTTTTATGTTTTTCAGACTCTCTAAATATAAAAAACCGTCGAGCTTACCTTCTCTGGGCTTGTTAAACTCACAACGAAGGATGTTACCATTGTGTGTTTTGTTAACCATGCTTGCATACCTGCGTCTTTGGTCTAATTCCAGCTCCATGTTGCTCTCAACTGTACCATATGAAGCATGCCTTATACGCAAGCCCTATAGCACTTTGTCTCTATGTCTTGACGCCTTTGGTCCCAGGAGGGATTTTTCCTAAGTGTCCTTTTTTTGAACATCAGTCTTGTCCTTGTGCCTCGAACTTGCATGTTTGTGACACTCATTCCTCTTTTGTAACGTAACATTCTTTTATTCTTTTTCCAAAATTATTGAAAAAGACAAAAAAAATCAAATATACCCCAAAAAGAGGAAGGGAAAAGTAGTTTCTTTATATTGGCAACATAATGAGTCACCCTTGGATAAAGCACATCTGTCCATTTGTTCATCAAACTTTCGGATTTAATATGACCTTAGGAATATTTTCTCACTACATAGAGTTGTGTCCTCCTCTCTTTGGTTATCTTTCCAAACATATGGAGAGTTTGTGTTGCCTCCTGCATCATCAACTTATGTCAAATGCTATGTTGCCTGAGTCTCATCAGTTGTCATGCTATTGTTCAAGTGAAGTTTTACCAAGCCTGAGTTGGCCCCTCTGTAGTTTGTCCCTTGCCATCATGCCTGGCCATCCCAAAAGTCCAATCAAGTCTTTGTTCGAGATCAATGAAGCTTTCAGTCTGTTCATCAAGATCCTCTATTCCATGACCGATGAGTCGTCGAAGACCTCTGGGTAGTGAAGTCGTACACTCATATTACACTCCTACCTGAGTTTTGAAGATTTTGAAGTTGTTGCTCGAGCTCTGAAGATCTCATCTCCAACCATCAAGCCCCATCATCTTCTAAGAAGATGGATACTCTACACGTATATTTTTTGATTTCGAGATGTAGCTATGCTATGTATTTCTCGCGGCTACACTTTATATAGTTATATGACATGGATCTACAATGTATTTGATTGGTATCCATGATTTTATTTTATCTCGAGAATGGGTATGCCTTCCTCGGTGAGACAATTATTATTTTTGCAGACGACACCTCCTAATTTATGGTCCCTGGGATCACTTGTTCGGCACATCGGTGAAGATTGTTAATGTATTTCGGCCATCAGAATCCCTTCTGACCTCACACATTAGGCAACATCTGTTATAACCCTAATTTGCACCAGACATGCTTACTTGGCATCAGGCCATCTCAAATTCCTTCTTTGCCAAAACACTGTTGAACAACTCTTCTTAAAAACCACTTTTATAAAGGCCCACATGCCCTGCTCCATTATTGCATGCGTGTACATGTTAGCTCACCCAAGACAGCCAGCGTGTACCTACAAAAGCACGAAAAAAGGAAAGTTGCTGACAGAACACACAACTTTGGGTGAGTTAACTAAACCTTCCGGCCATGCATGGACGGAAGTTTGACCAAATACCTAGCTTCTTCTAGCCTATAAAAGAAGGGTTAGTGGTCCCATTTGAAGAGGAGAATCATAGTAAAGAAACTATACCCGATTGTGCATTCCCTTTGTCCCAACCTTTAGCCATCCTTGTGCAAAGAGAAATATAGAGCAAAGAAGTTGGAGGACAGTTGAATAGGAGCCCAGGACCAGTTTCGTGGAGCAGTGGTCGGCTTCATCATTGTAATTTGATTTGTTGAAGTTAATAATAAAGAAGTACTTTTCCCATCCCACCATATGAGGTTTTCATGGTTTATTCCATACATATTGACTGAATCTCTAACCCATTAATCTGTAGATCAAATGCATGTGGTGTTCTTTGTTTGTCTTGTGTGAATGCAGCTCATCCTTGGGAGGAGAGATACATTCAAAGAGCAATCAAGCATGAAGAAGGATTGATATCAAACACCCGAAATCAGGTATGCTCACTTGATCTTCTTAACTACGTATTTGCTTAAGAATAATGGGGATTAGGTCTGGGACGACGGTAGAAATTAGGAATCTTTAGGTCTTTTCTGCATGCATGATAAAACCCTAAGTGCTAGTCCATAGAGGGATTTCCCACTCACAATAGTGCAAAAACCCCAGTAAAACATGCCAACTTGCCAAGTAATTGGTTTAAAAATATAGCTAGTGGGAAGAAAATTGTTTGCAGAGGTGGAAAAAAATTACTTGTAATTACAAAATTTCACTTCATTTCTGAATGTACATTGTCATAATGGTGCATTTTGATGTGGGCATTGTTTTAATTTTGGCAGAATAAGGAAACAAGGAGGTGTATTGAGTGGAACATTCTCTTTAATTATCTGCAATGGACCAATATAAAAAATTGTCATTTTACTAAAAAAAATACTTATGTTATTATGAAAAATGTAGGAGACTAGAACTAAAATAAATATTTGTTTTGTGTTGTAAATTTAGTAGATGGATTAGAGATTTGAATCATAAAAATTGAAAAGACAAGAACTTCGTATTGTTTGTCACTGATATGTTATCATATTCTTTATGTTATTTATATTGTATAATTTTGTGTAAAAGAATATTAAGTGATTATGCCAAGTTTTTTTCTATTTTTTTCTTTCTTTCTTATGGTTAATGTAACTCACAAGAAGTATCCATAAGAAATAATGCACTAGTACATATTGGAAAAATTTTGATGTTCTATTTGTGACGTTATGGACAAAATTGGCCATACTATCGAAAAATAGAGGAAATTTAAAAAAAAATTCTCCATATTCCCCAATTACTTCGCTCTTGCGATGTACTAAAAACACATGTTGCTATTGTGACGAAGGTAGGAAGACGTCATTATTTCGATGACATTGGAATTTTGTCTCTCTTGTGACATTTGTAAAATATTTGTTGCACTTGCGGCATTATGGAAACTAGGTTTTCCCCATCCCAATGGTCACTTAGTGTTACACATTATTTTTGTCATCCCTATGATTGTTAACAATGTAAAACTATCTATTGCCTTCATAGGGGTCAATAGCCTGAATTCCTGACGAAAGAAGGGAGAAGAAATTTCCCTGAGAGAAGAAGTTGTATTTTCCTTTGTCAAAACCCTATTTTGGAGGATTTCCACAGGTTGCTATATACACAGGGTGCGAAATGCCTGATTTCCACAGGTTGCTCTATAGCTAGGGTGCGGAGTTTCTGCAGGCTACACTATAGCTAGGGTGTGGCGGCCTTCGTACGTGGGAAAAACAAGCATCTTCTCAATGCTTCTAGAAGGAGAAGCTTCTATGGTGAGGTGGCCTCTGAACGGTTTGGATCTTACTCACGTTCATGATTTAGTGGGATCATCCTAACCTCCTCGCCTTATCCTCTTCATCTTATAAAAGAAGAGGAGCTCTCATGGAGAAGGTTAGCTTGATTGGGTTGGAAAGTTATTGAGACTTTGAGATTAGAAATTTGGCTTGAGATTGTTAGCTTGGTATGTTGTCTTTTGGATTTGCTTTGTCAAGATAGATTGTGAGTAGCTATTAGATCCATGGTCTCATAATCCTTGGGGCAAGAAGTGTGTGGGAAGAAAGGAACTGTTGGAAGGAACCTAACAGCGTGAAGGCATCTGGTTGTATCTTTCTTCCACATTGTATAATACAGTGGCATGTTTATTTCTCATAAAATCATTAGCATTTTATTACATGACTCCTTGATCACATGTTTATGTTTTCATTGAATCTAGTATTGTTGCTTTCACTTTGGTTGGTTTGTGCTATTGCAGCTTTGATCTCACAATAGGACCGAAGCGAATCATGGACAACGAAGATATAAGGAAGAGATATCTAAAGGTTTGTTATCCATTCCTTATTTGGTAGTAAATTCAATGCTTGTAACTTAGGGAAAGCATTATTTCCTGTCTTTGTTTTGTTCTATATCCAAGTGGATCTAGGGAGATTAGTTTATGTCTGCATTCACCGATTTATCCAATAACAAAAATTGGTGACTCCACTGGGGAACATATTGTTTTCCTAGTTTGCCTTGCTTTCTTGCTTTGATTGCTTGGATTATGTTTTCTGAGTCACTGGAAGATACAACTTGACTCTCTGATTGTTAAACATATTGGAAAAACCTTCTTAATTTTTAATTTTTCCATTTTTTGCTTGATTTCCACACCTTTTTTTGAGGGATAGTGCGGTGACTTAGTATTTCCGCACCCTACTTGTTTAAACCGGTGCAGAAAATCCGCACCCTACCCATATCTGGCCTGTGGAAATCGGTGATTCCCGCACTGTGTTAGTCTACAGCCTGCAGAAATTGTGAAAATTTTAATTTTTGATGGTTTTTCCTTACCCAGACCTTGAATTTGGTTTTGGGGTGAATTGTTAGGTCTTTTTATAGTCTGCTTGATATCTTTGAAACTGCTTTTATCCATCTTTTCTTTGTTTTCTTTTGAAAGATTTAGTCTCTTACCTTGAGTATCTTTCAGTTACAAAGCATTGTCTTTTCTTTATAATTGTTTGGTGAAAGAACTTCTTTTTCTTTTATTGAATAGTTCATGTTAAAAGATAAAATTGTTTGGGTTGCTTTGTTTCATGTCGATTTTCTATTTATTTTAGCTATCTTTGAAACAAAAATTTTTAATTTCTTGCTTTATATTAGATTGGGGGAATCCTTGCATTTGAAGTAGCGAAATTGCATGGTTTTTGGCATTTTTGGGTTTTAAATTCTGAACATTTTTCCCCCTTATGGCTAGGGGGGCATGAATCATGTATTGGTGTACAATATATTTTTCTCATTTCTTGAGAATATTGATTGTGATGAGTTTAATAAATTTTGGGACATTGTGCATCTAGGAATGATAAATGTTTTCTCCCTCTCGTAGCATAGCTTTCATCGAAATGAAAAGATTGCATCTTCATCTCTTTGCATAACTTTCGAGTCGGTCAAAACACCATATTGTCCATGCCATTTTCCTCTTGAGTAACAACAACCATCAAATAAAGCACCTATAAAATTGATTAGACTTTTTCATATTTTATAGTAGCAAACCTACATTAGATTAGTTGTAGCGATTTGGAATAGGTGTGAAAGATAACTTTCCAAAGCTGCAAACAAACATAGAATCTTGTGTTAGGGAGTGGTGAAATCCACTTGCTACATTTTGTGTTGGGAATCCATTCTAAGACAAGGGTCAATCACAAGGTTGCATTGAGACTGGTAGAGTTACTCACCCTGCTTTGTTGGTCTTGGTGTAGAGATTGCGCGTATTATGGGGGTCACTTGAAGGTATACACACAAGGATGAGTGGAAGCCTTTCGAGTTGATTTCGAGCTAGATACCCTGCCTTTGCACATGGATCAAACTATCAACTATTTCCCCAGGAATTACTGTAGTAATTGGTAACCTTAGTGGCCTATCTCTCTAGGTTATTTACACAAGGTGACTGTGGAGGGGAAAGTCTTCATAGTACTTGGAATCAACATTGGCCAAACTCACTTAGGCTCCTTGGAGGGTATACCCATGATTATGTGTGGGAGCTTACACCAGGGTGTAAGTCCATTAGGCAGGTCATCAATGTAACTTTTCCACCCGCTCTATCTCAACCCCTTCTTACATGGTTCTCGTGACGTTGGATTTCATCACCAACTAGTGTGTTCATTGTGAGAAGGTTTTGTTTGCTTGCTTTCTTACTAGATTTTTAGCGTGTGTTGTTTGTTTTCCCTAGTGGAATCTAGGTTGTTTTTTCATTTAATGGCGTTAGTTCACGAAATGACCAATGAAGGAACCCCTGCCCTCGGGGAACCTTTTGTTTTTACTTCTTATGGGAACATTGGTCCTCCTCACATCACTACTTTGAGACTTCTAGGTCTCACAATTGGATTGTTGGTGTGGTTGTTTTCCACTCAGGTAATCCTAAATGCAGTAAGTGATTTAGTCATAAGCACTTCCCCCCAAGAGAATCAACCTCATGTTGATCCTTCACCTTCTTCACCAGTAATATATTCTTTGCCTTCTTCACTTGCAAGGTCTTGTTCCGTTTCATCTTCTTCATAGAGTGAAAGCTCTAAAGCTAGTAACCCGATGGCTAAAAAGAAGAAGAAAACGAAGAATAAGAAGAAGAAAAATAAGCAAGGATCCAAACTTCCAACCACTTCCAGACATGTTGGAAAACAACCAGTTACTGTTAATCATGTTGGGAGTGTTGATGATGTCAAGATCACCCAAACAACCCATAAGCCCAAGTACCCTTGCAGGATTTGCAAGGGTAGCCATCTTCTTAATGATTTCCATGGTCTATCCAAGGTTATAGAAGCATGGTCTACACACCCTCTCCAACCCATGTCGTTAGCCCTTGAACAACATGATGATGACTTCCCATTAACTAGTCACGATGCAGTTGGGAAGAATCAAAGTCGAGTCAAGTTCCTGTGTATGTTATGCAAAGTGCGTCATCTAACTCATCTTTGCCCTCATATGGAAGAAGCCTCAAAATTCCTGGAAGACATGACTATTTCACAACCTGAACTTCTAGTTGCTTATCGCAAGCTTACTATTGACCCACCTATAGTTGATGGAATGATCAATCCGGTCCCTTCGTCGGTCAGTTTGGTTAATCATGTCATCAATCTGGTCACGTCCTTAGTTGAACCAGTTGAAAAAGTGGTCGATCTGATCCCATCCTCAGTTGATCCCACTCTCTCGTTAGAGAGTGAAACCCAAGTGGTTGATTTGATTCCATCTTCAGTCAATCCCACTCTCTCGTTAGAGAGTAAAACCCAAGTGTTTGATTCGATCCCATCTTCAGTCAATCCCACTCTCCCATTGGAGAGTGAAACCCAAGTGGGCGATCCATTTCCACCCGTCAACCCCATTCTCCCCTTGGATAATGAAACCCAAGTGGTTGAATTGATGTCATTATCAGTCGATCCTACTCTCCCGCTTGAGAGTAAACCCGATACTGCCCACAATTTTCTTGTTGATATAGAATCTACCATGTCGAGGGGTATTCCTCCTTCTCCTGTGGAACCTCCTCCAAGTAATGAGGCCATCCATTTTGATTGGGGTGTGCTAACCGAACCTCGTCTTCCCTCTCACATTCCTTTCCAGATTACAGTACAGGTTTATGGTCAGGAATTTCCCCAAACATTGATAGATGAAGGTGTGTCTGTTAGTATTTTGTCCTCTCTTGCTTGGCAAGCTTTGGGTTGTCCTCATCTTGTGCCAGTTACGTAGAAAATGTTATCTTTTAACAGAAGAACCAGTCAACCTTTAGGGAAACTTCCTTAGTTTCCTCTAACTTTGGGAGGGAAAATTGTATTCATTGATGTCATAGTAGTCCAAGACCCCTTGGATTTTATTTTTCTCCTTGGGCAGGATTATGTCTATGCCATGAAATCTATTATGTCCACTCTTTTTCGTGTGATATATTTCCCTCACGATGGAAGAATTGTGACTATTGATCAACTTTCATTCATTGATCCTGATTGGATTACCTCCCTTAGTGGTTCTTATATGTAGACGGTATCACCCCTACCACAGGTAAATTATGTGGCATTGTCTCCCATGCCTTCCATGACTGTCGATGACAATGACTTGGATCTAGTATTTGACATGGTGACCTCTTCGGTAGGGCTATTGGAGCCTGACCTCCTTACCCCTCTTGCGACCCTCGACATGTGTTACTTCCAGAGTGTGTTTTTTCAGTCAAATGAAGATCTCTTGGAAGCCATGACTGAGTTTTGTCCCTTGANTCTTTGAGCATTGTTTTATGATTTCAAGCTCATTAAAAAATGAAACCAGCTACGAGGATAGTTTTGACGTCTCTATGGAAACCTCGCTAAAAAATGAAATAGAGGTTAAGAGCATAGTTCTTTTGCTGTGTCAAGCTCGTTAAAAAATGAAACAACTTCCCCCTCTCTGTTTGAGTCAAGTCCTTCGTCTAGTATTTGAAGATTCCTTTCATTCATCTTTGCAATTGGATGAAATGAAGCTTGGGGGGCAATTCTTCTAGCCTCTGGACTTCATGGTGAAGTTGAGCCACTAGCTTCTTAAGCTAGGGGCTAAATACCAACCATCCTTGAACAATGGTTGGGAAGTTCAAGCATAGTTTTCTATGGTTAAAGCTTGTGTAAAAATGAAACCACCTACCTCAATCATAGTTTCCTCTGGTTCAAGCTTGTGTAAAAATGAAACTAGGACCAAGCATAGTTTTGTTTAGTTTTTAATCTTGTGTAAAAATAAAATCTATCCCAAGAATATTTTTGTTTTTTTTTAAATCTTGTGTAAAAATGAAAACAATCACGAGCTTAGTCTTTGTTCTTTCTCATGCTCGTAAATACATGAGAATAAGTTACTGAGCTTAATATTTGTTCTTTCTCATCCTCATAAATCAATGAGAATGTAACTGAGTATACTTTTATCACTTTTTCGAACTTGTAAAGTTTATACGGAAAAGGAACCCACTGGAGTTCCCTTTAAGCTCTTTTTAGACTCTCTAAACATGAAAAGATTGCCGAGCGACCTTGTTTTTTTTCACGCTCGTTAAAATATTTGAAGAAAACGTTTGCTGAGCGATATTTTATCTCTTTTTTGGTCTCATCAGACTACTTTACAAAAAAGGAACTGAGAGAGCTCTCTTTAAGTGTTTTCAGACTCTATAAACATGAAAAACCCCCGAGTTTTCTATCTTTGGACTCAATAAACAAACATCGAAAGGCCCATATGGGACCGAACCACTCCTTCTTAGGGTTTGTTAAACATACTCTGAGGAAGTCATCCAAAGTATGAGCTTACATTACAAGCATATGGTATCCTCCTCAATCTTGCATAAAAATAAAGAGGTACTCGCCAGAAATGGTGGGGGAAAATTGGGAAAGAAATGTGTCTAAACCTGTATTCTATAAAAGAGTCACTTTTGAACATGACACCCTTTCAATCGCCTTGCATCTAGCCTGGAAAATATGTTTGTATCTTAATCATACTCCTTTATAAAATTACAAATTGGTCTGTGATCCCTGTTGTTGAGTCAGTTTTTCCAAGACAGTTGTCATGTCGTCAATATGTTCAAAAAATAAGTTCAACCCAAAAATCCTTCTATTGTGTCGGCCATTTCTGCAGTCCTTAAGCCTTCTTTTGCATCGGCCATCCCTGAGTCAGTTCTAAATCACTTGTTACTCTGATATACATCAAATCTTGTTACCCGTTTTATGTCATTGATGGGAGATACATTAAGGCCCTCTTGTGACGAGTCTTTTCCTGTCGACTTCAACTCATTATCTAGGAATTAGACTTAGAAACTAATTGGTACCTTGGAACTTGCATGCCTCAATGGCAGGTTTCCTCGCTTTCAACAGTGGGTTTTCATTATTGACCCCTGATCGAGAAATTCC
>JASDQU010235610.1:0-17057 GCA_032191745.1 Picea mariana
TTTAATGGTGAACATTGAATGCTCTTTATGCTTTGTTGATGAAGTGATATAAATCATTGTCTTTTTCTAGCCATCATTGACTTCGTCAATAATAGCATTGATCAACTGCTCATATATGTATTGGAAGATAGTCATTAACTTTATGAAGTACTAACCCACTGCAAAGCACATTTTCTAGTTTTCTTTGACTTGTCTCGCAAACAGGTGCATCATCAGTGGAAGACCTTTCTTGACTATCTCATACTTGGCTGTAATCTGTGGAAGGGAACCTATTGCCTTGACCCATTATCCTTAGCCCTTCTTAAACCTAGATTACTTTAGGGATGTCTCCCTTGGACTAGCCCTCCTAAATAGAAAGAGCCCCCCATCGTGGTGACAGTGGGTGGGGAAGCTCCTGTTACATCGGTTTCAAGCCTTGACTCAAGCTCTTTGGACCTTTCCTACAAACCGTGCGATAACATTTTGGCACCGTTGCCGGGGAACACTGAGTCTACCTTCCTCAACGACATATCTTTGGTAAGCCTTGCCTCAGAATTCTTTCCTGTGAGCTTACCTGGCAACTCCACTACCTTTTCCCCCTATTCTTTGGTAGTTTCAGGGAAACTATCTGGCGACTCCACTAATGACGAAGTCAACAATGACTTCACAATGGGACCCAGGAAGCTATAGACCTTTAGATATGCGTGAGANGGAAGACCTTTCTTGACTATCTCATACTTGGCTGTAATCTATGGAAGGGAACCTATTGCCTTGACCCATTATCCTTAGCCCTTCTTAAACCTAGATTACTTTAGGGATGTCTCCCTTGGACTAGCCCTCCTAAATAGAAAGAGCCCCCCATCGAGGTGACAGTGGGTGGGGAAGCTCCTATTACGCCGGTTTCAAGCCCTGACTCAAGCTCTTTGGACCTTTCCTACAAACCGTGCGATAACAGTCCCAATCATGTTTGTCGAGAACACAACTGGCACAAACACCATCTCTGCATGAAACAAGAGGAAGACTAGTCACCATCTATTGATTACATAGTTGTTGCAATAAGCGATAGTTTAGATGACCAAGTCGCTCATGCCAAAGTTTCCTCAAGATATCGCTATGAGAAACAAAAAATGATGGAAAAGATGATGACCCAAAGTTTTCAAACATGTACATCCATTATGCATCTAAAGATAAAACCTCTTGGATAATAAAAAATAGAGAGTGTGTATCGTATCTTTAATTCTCCATCCAAGGACTCATTACAATCCACCCATTTCATATTCTCTAGTTGCATATACAGTTCTAAATCGAGCAGCAGTTCCCTATCCGTTTCATGGCACCCACCATTGCTGGATAGAACATCTTCTCAGCCAGCACACACATTCATTCCTCTGCAACCTGGTAATATCATCAGCAATCACAGTTGCAAGAAAATGTTTAGGATCTTTTAGATCCTTGATTACAACTTGGTGAGGCGAAAACTCTATGGTTTTACCTTCACCTGAATGAGTGATTTGGTATACTGATATAAGGTTACAAGAAAGACTTGGAACACATAATACATCATTAAAATGACCAATATCTACTTGAACTGCTCCAAATACTACAACACTAAAAGATCTATCATCACCAACAAATATTTTCTTGGTGTTACATTCATTTAGAGCAGAAAATATGGATTTATCCTTAGCCATATGATAAGATGCTCCATAATCAATAAGTCACTCATCAAAAGAAGAAGTAGAAGTTGCATTGAAGGAGAAATCAGAAGCAAAAAGTGCATGTCCATGAGAAGAAGTAGAATCAATATTGATGTTGTGTTTCTTCATCGTTGCTTCTAAACTTGCCATCTTCTTGAAACATTTGGACTCATCATGACCATATTTACCACTAAAGTTGCAATGTATGTCAGTCTTATTATTTTTAGAATTTGTTCATTCGTCACCATTAGGAGAAGAAGTTGTCTGAGTGGATTTGGGACCCTTGTTTTGCTTATTGTTGTGATGATAATATTGTTTCTTGGGATTCTTGGGTTTATCTTTCTGTTGGGCGACTAAGGCTTTGTTGGAGGTACCTGCAATGCTGAACACTCCAAGTTGTACAAGCTTATCTTGTTATCTAATCAAAGCATCACAAAATGACTCAAGAGTGGGTATTTTATCAGCTTTCCCTAGAGCCTTTTATAGCATAAAAGGTAGATACAAACATAGAATATGCACTACCTAGCTTAGAAAGAATAATATAGATGCAATGCTCTTCCTCCAACTTTATGGTACACTCTTCACATAAAATTCTAAGTGTTTTAAACTTAGATAGATAGTCTTCAATGCAAGAAAAATCATTTGGACTTAAAGTCTATCTGATTTTCTAACTTATGTGCTCGAATAATATTGTGTTTACCAAACACATATTCAAGTTTTTCCCAAGCTTCATCAGAGTCATCAATTTCTTGAAGGTGGAACCTTAAATCGGGAGATATGGAAATTTCGATCAGTCCATGTACTTCGTCATTCCTATTAGCCCATTTGACTTTCGTTTCATCATCAATGGGTTGTTTTTCCTTTTCCAAGGTAATCTGGTACATGCCTTTACTTTTTAATAAATCCTCCATATGGGATTTCCAATGGAAGTAGTTGGTGCTGGTAAGCAAAAGATCATTGGAAGAAGTCATATTATATATGTAGATAATATAGATTTAAAAAACTGAAACTAATGAGATGGATGGAAATATCTCGAAAAATTAAGCAGTTTTAAAAAAAAGGGCACT
Source organism: Picea mariana (assembly GCA_032191745.1). NCBI lineage: Eukaryota > Viridiplantae > Streptophyta > Pinopsida > Pinales > Pinaceae > Picea > Picea mariana. Next base: position 2,744 of record JASDQU010235610.1, read on the forward strand.
GAAAACGGACTTCGAATGTCAAAGTTATGCCATCACTTTTACAAATAAGTTGTTTTATGAAGTGACCCACTTTTATAAAAAGAATCGGGGATCACTTTTAAAATATTAAAGATATTTATAGTGATTCACTTTTATACTTGAAGTGAAATACACTTTACAATGGATGCACAAACTTTTTCAAAAAAAATAACAAAAAATACACTTAAATTCAAGACCTCTTACTTAATAAAGCAACTTTTAACCAAAGGGGTGTTGTTGTTGTTGTTGTTGTGGAAGACGGCCTTGGAGATCGTGCTCATAAAAACTATTTTCACACAAGGAAAAAAATTTGCTTCTCGATGAAAAGGGTTAGATCTCGGTTAGCTTACCCGGAAAATGCACATTTTTCTATATGTTTCTGATTTACCGAGATCGCACAGGGCACGAGGCAAAGAGCATACACAGATCTAAAAAAGTAGCAACCTGGAAACAAACAATATAAAACCGAAATAATACTCTGCAGAAAAGTTAAAAAGGGTGTATTCAAGCTTTTATACCTTCGGGTCTGACTTAAATCGTCGTATCTTGGACAAACGGAAACGTTTTCGAGTGAAACAAAAAGCGTTTCTAACTTAAACGAGCACTCGGGATGAAATGGAACAGTCATCTTAGCCCAGAAATGTACGGAAACAGCAGAAACCGGAGATGAGGCAACTTGGCTTCACGATCTTGATCTACAACGGGAGTGGGTCTTCAAACAGGCTCTGATACCATGTTCGACAACACAAGTATTCCAACAGAGGATGAACACCTTCAGTAACCACTCACACAACCAATCAAAGATCAACACACCGATGTTTTGACGTGGTAAAACCCCTACAGGAAAACATCCACGGTCCCAACCAATGCGGCCACTTGAAGCAGTTTATTAATGCAAAAGAAAAATATCACAAAGAGATTTTACAAGAGAGTGTCTCACAATCGATCATCGGCAAATGACCCTCCATGCTCTTTAAATAGAGATCATGGATCAATCGAGTGTTAATCCACGGATCAATGTAGTCGTTAAGATCGAGGAGAATATGAATTGTCGAATCACTCTATGTCGGGAACATATCATTGTTAGAAATAATAGGTGTGCTCATTTAACCATGGACAATATAGCAATATTGTCACCCAACCATAGGCCTAAGCCACCCCCGAGCACCTTAACCTTGACAAAGAGAATAATTTTGGAAGCAAACCCTAGATCCAAAATCCAATCAAGTTAGTGCACCACTCTCCAGAGCTAGCGTACGAAGAAGAAAGTCCAAACCATAACCAAGAGAAATTCCAAGCCTAAAACCGAAAAATACTAGTTGTAGTAGTTGCAGTTGTAGCTATTCTCCAAACTTGTGCACTTACTAAATTTCTGCAGTTGCGAGCAGTGTCTGTACAAATGAGCTCTGGCATCATGTATTTATACTGTTATTTCTTAGCTATCTGGGTCGACTTCTCTTTCTGGAGGCTAAAGACTCGATATTAATTATTTTCTTTAGCCAACTTGTCTTCTAGGGTTATGTCCAATGCTTTAGGGTTTCTTCTTGCTTCCCAGAATATTCTATTCTTGTCAGGGTTACACGTAGAGATTAATACCTCCCGCAACTACCATAATATTAAAACTCCCTCCTAGCTAGGGAGGTATTGAAAACAATGGTCTTAAGCACAAACATACCATTCAACTGGTAGCATAATCATAGCCACACAGACTATCTCATGATCAAATCACGAGCACCATCATCACTATCAGTATCATCTAATAGCATCAACTGCATCATCTCTCAAAACCATACTCCATCTGAGTAATCAAGCATGATGTTGAATAAGTCACTTACTCCACAGAGTGATATAAGAACCATTCTTCTAATCTGGACATATGTCCTAGAAGAATGACAGTTCCAATAGATGTTGGAAGCCATGCCATGGGCTACAAATACTATTCTTCTAATCCAAACATACGTCCTAGAAGAATAAATGTCTTGGACCATTTTCCGCCTGGAGAATGTATGTCCACCAACACACTAACTATCCAGCTAGTTGGTAATCATTTCCAACACTATTGATAGTCTTCATGGCAATCAGAACAATGTCATTCAATAGAACACAACTGTGTCTATCCATAGTAGTACACAACTACTATCCAGTGGTACACAACCACACCAAGTAGCACACAGCTACCTAATCAATGACACATAGTCACAACGAGTGGAACACATCCACCACATTAGCATACATCTACTGTCTAGAGACATACAGTCTCCACAACAATCATATCATATGATATCAACTTGCATAAAACAATATCATGATATAACTGAGTCATCTTGGGCCATTATTCCACTCACATTTGTGAGATATGGAAGAGCATCTTCCCTCAGAAGGTAAAACATCAGCCATGGGCTATCTGGACTATTCTTATCAAGCATAGAAGAATAATTGTCCCTGATTTCTGAGCCTGGACCATTCACCTAACTGGGCCATTCCTCTGGCACTAATCATAGTGCAACCTAGATAGAATGTGTCTGCCCTAGGGAATGTTTTTCCCTGATTGTTGAACCTAGACGATTCACCTAACTGGGTCATTCCTCCGGCACTAATCATAGTGCAACCTGGAGAGAATAAGTTCGCCCTATGGAATGATTGTCCTGCACCAACCTCCAAAACTGACCATTCTTTGAAATTGCTCACAATTGTGAACTTCGAAAGAATGATTGGTCGAAGAGGTGGACCATTCTACTTGACCACTACTCAGAGTGAAAGCCAAGAAGAATCATTGTCCTATAGCATTCCCCCACACTGGACACAAGGGGAATCGTTGTCTATGGTACATTAACAATGTATCGAACCATTTTCATTACAAAAATGATTGTCCAATCTGGACCATTTTCCGAATTGGAAAATGCATGTCCGTCAAAAATCTCAAACCACTTTCCGAACTGGAAAGGCACTGCTCATCTTGGACCATTTTTCGAACTAAAAAATGACTATCCATAAATCAATAACACATCAGTTCTCCCTCCCAACCTAGGAGTAATCTCTTCCTTTTTCAATAAGGAAGTTATCTCCACGAGCCCCAACTTGTTTCTTAAGTACGCAAATTTTTCATCTTGGACAAAGGATTTACCAAAATATCTATTATTTTCTCATCTGTGGAGATATATTGGAGGACCACTTCTCTTTTCTGGACTTCATCACAGAGAATATAATGCTTGATCTCAATGTACTTCAGCCTATCATGGAACACTGGTATTCTCTGAAGGCTTCATATAGCTCTGATCATTACAATATAGCATGGTCGAGTTCAGCACTTATGTCTCCTGCTAGCTCACGACATCGTGGAAAAGATCAAACTAAAACATATCCAAGTAGCACTTATTCTATCATCATGAGAGTTTGCCATGGATTAGCAATCCATCATCTCGGACTTCTAAGTAACTATCCTGATACGCTATCTCTGTTATAGAAATTGTTCACCACGCTTCTACTGTGTATCAAATGTTGTGCATCAATTTGTTTGAATCCATACAAGGTCTTTGTATATCTGCATACATGGGTCTCTTTCTGGTATAAGCCTCTTTATCACTTGCTTTATTTAAGAACAGTCTTTTACATGTAAATTCCAATCCATGGATACTGGTGAGCTGTCATTATAGTTTTTCTCCCTCCTTCTGGAATAACCTATGAATCTCACAATGCTTCCATTCACAAGTATTTTTCACATTTTCTTACATACATTTTTTTTTATCATAACTTTCATTTCTTCTGCTTGATTGCTTCTAGTGGGTTCAAACCAAGCTTGTAGTCTTGTGATTCACGGTATAATAACTGGTTGTTCTGGATTTTATTTCTTTCTTGGAATATTCATGTTCTTCCTCATGTTTTTCTTTATCTCTTGGGTCCATGGAGTTTTCTATAGATTCTATGCCCTGAATATTCTGACTTCTTCCTTTCATCATAGGATCATGGATGTAGGTGGACAACCAAGGATACTTAGGCTTCTTTTCGAAGAAGACTTCTTCTAGAGTCAAATTGAACATGTGTTGCTTATCATGGCTGCTATTTTCAATGGGAACATGGACAGATACTTCATAATCCTTAATGGATCATATCATTTAGGATTATCTCCCTCCTAATCCTTGCTTCATGCATGAATGCATGCTCTTCTTTTGCAATTCTGTAATTAGCTCCCTCCATCTAAGAGAGTCCACGCTTCCGTTTGCATCATTATTTCCTTCTACAAAGTGTCACAAGTCTTTCTCTAATTTCCTCTTGATTGTTGACTTCTTTCTGTTTTGACTTCTTTTGGGTCTCTTCAAGTTTGATTCTGATTTCGTCTTATCTGGCAATTGTTACTTATATAATTGCTTCCACATGAATTGTTACCAAAGATAGTCAACGTACTTCATCTTTTCATGTGTATTGCTTGACTTATAGTCATCGTGATAGCAATCCTTATCTTGTTGTTCTTCCATAGGTGTTGTTTTACTTGAACATCTTATCTTCTAAGAAATAGATATACATGATATGTATAGAAATTATGTAAACACGGTATGTACAAGAACTTTGAAAAATATTGTTACCTTGACTTAGAAGAAGAAGTATGTTTTATCTTGCTTAGCCTTCTTTGAGGCTTCCCTTTCTTCGACAACATATGTTTTGTCGGTTTCCTTCCTTTTCTTTAACTTAGAACAGTGGTTCTTGTAGTGACCGTATTTTCGACAGTTGAAACATTGTATCTTTGACATATCATTTTCTTGATTTGGTTTCTTCCATAAGCCAAATTTCTTCTTATTCCTGAAATTCTTGAAATTTGTTGTGAAGGCTTGATCTTCGTATTTATTTTGGGATTTCTCTTTTGTGTTAATCCTCGACTCTTCTTGTGCACAGCAAGTCCAAAGTTCTTCAAATGTGGAATACTCCTTTCTTGTGTTCATGCTTGCAGAAAAAGCATCACATGTCTTGGGAAGGCCATTGAGAACTGTTATCACACAGTTTGTAGCAAGGATAAAAGGCTATAAGGTAGAAATTTAAACTGGCATAATAGGAACCAATCCCACCCAATGTCACCACGATGGGAAGTTTCTTTCTCTTTAGGGAGGTTAGGCCCAGGGAAGACGTCCCCAGTGACCTGGGGTTTTGAGGAGGCTAAATGATAATAAGACAAGAACAAGTTCCCCCCCTCACAAGTCACCACCAATCAGATATTCCCGACTAAACAGCCAATGATGAAGTAAAACCCCCAAAGAAAATGCACCTACCTGGAACAAAGCAACAGCAAAATGATATATGCAAGCTAGTTCAATGGGTTAGTACTTCATATAAATTAATTTCTATCTGATAAACATATAAGCAATTAGCAATAAATGTTGACGAAGTCAATGTTTATCAATAGCAATGAAAAATTATAACACTTCACGAATAAATATTGGAACAATGTGGCATTCAATGTAACCAATCAACACCTTATTCAATTAATGCCTAAACCACCATTCAATTGCTCTTAAGACAAAACGTTGTTGAACTAAAGATGTAATAACCAAAGATGATGGCAGAACTTAGGGTTAGTAAGTTAGGGTTTTAATTCAACGGGTTTGAGAGTATTGTAATCAAGTTTCACTTCAACGCTGGAGGACTTTATATCAGTGCCTTAGGGTTTAATGGAGTCAAAAGTGAAGGACGCAAGAGTTGAAGGAGGCAAAGATTTTAAGGACCAGAGGGAAGCATTTTGAGGTGTTGTTAAAGCAAGGCCTCAAAATCAAAACCCTAGGGGAGAGAGGTTCACTCTGGTGTTGCTACAGCAAGGCCTCGTGCTCTCTCCTCCTTCCTAGAAAAACGGCTAGCTCAAGAATAAAGCATAAAACCAAAACAATAGGGTTTGAATAGACAAGGTGTTGCTACAGCAAGGCCTTTCAGCAAACCCTAGAAAGAGTACGGCCCTAGTGTAGTAGACCTAGGCTAGGGACGTCTCACTCTTCTTGGCTTCCAGATAGTACGACTAGCAAAAGAGGAAGAAGAAATAGGAGTGTAGCTATGCCTAGGCTCTTTCTTCCTTCTTCAATGGCTGAAAAATTATCTATCAAGGGACATGAGACAAGGACCTACTTGTGTGCTTGTCACCTAGGGTTTTGATTCAGCAAAATCATAAATACATGCAAGAAATTAAACTACAACAATTCATTCAAGAAGTTTTGCAGAAAAATACTTACAATTCACCAAGAAATAACCATGCAAACCCTAGTTGTAACACCTTCCTTCAAGAGAAACACCATTAAATGCCAAAAATGTCTTCCTTCAACAAGTGTGCCTCACTAAATCAGCCAAATACCCAAGAGAGGGCGCAAATTTCAGACCTCCTTGTGGAGTGAATGAGTGATGAAAAAATGAAGGTAAAAATCCCCCATTTATACAGTGCCATGACCTAATTTTACATTTTACGTCATGTAAAAGGTCGACAAGGCCAAAATATCAAAATCATATTGTTTTACATTAAAATGTTAAATTAAAACCTTGCTTGAGCTGAAAAGAGATAAAAATCCCCTCTAAGGGAGACGTTATCCCCTTTCAGGGAAAATGAAACATCCTGGAGCAGAATATTATCCCTCCTTGGGCTTCTCCAACCTGCCACACGTGCCACTGCTGCCCAGTCTGCCTCCCAAGACGTCCAATAGGCTGGATGACGTCATGGTCATCAAGGGTGACATCCTAGGCTCAATCTCAATAGAAGTATTAGTAAAAAAATTGGGGTGGTAGTGCCACCCCAACATACATAGACATATATACTAAAATAAAGCAATCAATAAGTAAGAATGTGAAAGCAAACTTCTTACCTGTACTTACCTGTTGGCTGGAATGTTGGGTGTATTCAAACAACCAGTGAAGCCAATCCAGCAACGTCCCACGAGACCTGCCTTTGTGCTTTATCATAAACCAAAATAGTGATAAATCAAGAACAAAAATGTCATGAGTTAGAATATATGTCATATCACTGGAAATCACAAAGTCTTACTCATGGAGGCGGGTGGGAGGGACAAGATCATGCGATGTCAATCTCTCATGAAAGTGCTCAATCCACTTCAGGAAGGGGTCATAAAAAGTCCAAGGTTTCGAATATCGACTCAAACGGTCTGAAAACTGGCTACCCTGGGCATCCTCACACTCTGAAGGGACTGACAAGGATTTGACAGATGGCTGGCAAACTACTGAGGAAAAGTTGAAACATCGATATGATAGACTTGAACTTGTGGTTTTCAACCAACCCTTGGATTCTAGGGTTTTCTTCAGAGGAAACTCAATACTAAAGATATAATTCCCAACCATACCTTTAATGAAACAACAAAGTAAAGTGATAATAGGTGGTTGAGGAAAAACATCATGAGAATCCTTCTTTAGGCAAACAGTGTCTTTACTCCTATCAAAATCCGAGTATAGTAGTGGTTGATAGTCATCTTCATAGGATAAATCCAAGTGCTCGGAGGAGTACTCATCAAAACCCTCAAGGAAAGATCAAAAATCGTTAGGCAAACATGGTACTTGGTCAACCTTGAGTGCTTGGGAAGCATCAGTAAAAATCTCATCTCCTTGTTTCCACTGGTCAAGAGTAACTTGTTGTAATAATTGTAAAGGAAACACTTGGAGACGACTCTTTATGTCATAGATGGGATCAATATCATAACTAACTTCATCCCACCTACATCTCCCAACATGTATGCACTCATCAATTTTATCATCTATGTCATTATCGGTATCATAACATACCAGATTTGAAGCGTTCAAGGATTTTCTTATCTCCTCCTCATCTTCCCTATCACAAAGTAGATCATCATCAAAAACTAGGGGAGGAGGGAAACTTAATGCTTCTTCTCATGCAGGAGCTTTGAAGACTTGGTTGCTTTCAACATGTGTTATGGTTTCATCTTCAGGAATTAACCCTTCATCTTCAATTGTGCAGCAAGGAAGGTCTACTTCTTCCGGGAAATCCATTTCTCCTTCATTTTCTGAATCATGGGACAAGGTGTTATCGAAATCCTGAAATGGAAAGCAACTAACCTCATCGTCTTGTTGTTGTGCAGGTGGAGAAGGCTTGTGGATCGCTTCATCAAGAGGAGGGCATGTTGATACTTAGTCCTTGGGTTCCAGCTCCTCAACTATGTCTTCAACAATCCCTTTTTGATATGTGGTTTGTTCCCTTTCTTCTTGGAAATCATCAATGAATTTCTCAAGGGAAATCAAACTATCACTATTGAGAGTACTTGAGGCAAAGTGGCATCTTATCCCAGACAATGAGATGTTCTCTTAAATCCATGCAGCCATGTTGTAGGGTTCATCAAGTGTCCTTGGGGCTCTCTTATCAAGGGGAAACTTAGATATCCCAAAAGTGCACAAGTAAAGAGATGGACAAGGTATCTCTCCTCGGGATGATGACTTTCAGGAATTTGATATAGCATGTTCTCAAATCTATTCTGGAAGTCTCTGACAGTTTCATCCTCATCTTGTTTTAAATGCTCGATTTCTTCTAATAGTGTTGGGATGTCTTGTAACTCGATACCCCATCTTTTGAGAAAGGTTTCCTCAAATTGCTCCATAGTCGTGATGTTGGCATCAGGGAGGTTGTCATACCACTCTTTGGCATTGTAAAAAAGAGTGGCAGAGAAAAGTTTCATGACCACATATTTAGAATAATCATCGACAGGGTAGGATAGGAAGAAATTCCAGAAGTTTCCCATGTGATAGTCAGCTCTCTCTCTATCACCACTGGTGGATCCAAGGAGCAAACTTATGTATTCAAAGGGCATTTGTTGAGGGTACCCCGGGATGTTACTCATGTCTAAAAGCTTGTAGTTCCTGGGATCCCATTGCGAAGTCATTGTTGGCTTCATCATCAGCGGAGTCGCCAGATAATTTTCTTGAAACTATCAAAAGATAAGGGAAAACACCCTAAGTGGAATCGTCAGGTAAGCTTGTAAGATAAGGACTCTAGAGGCAAGGCTTACCGAAAAGTGTCGTCTTGAGGAGAATTGACTCAGTGTTCCCCAACAAAAGTTCCAAAATGTTATCACACAGTTTGTAGCAAGGATAAAAGGCTATAAAGTAGAAAGTTAAACTGGCATAACAGGAACCAATCCCACCCAATGTCACCACGATGGGAAGGTTCTTTATCTTTAGGGAGGTTAGGCCCAGGGAAGATGTCCCCGGTGACCTGGGTTTTTGAGGAGGCTAAATGATAATAAGACAAGAACAAGTTTCCCCCCTCACAAGTCACCACCAATCAGATATTCCCGGCTAAACAGTCAATGATGAAGTAAAACCCCCAAAGAAAATGCACCTGCCTGGAACAAAGCAACAACAAACTAATATATGCAAGCTAGTTCAATGGGTTAGTACTTCATATAAATTAATGTCTATCTGATAAACATATAAGCAATTAGCAATAAATGTTGACGAAGTCAATATTTATCAATAGCAATGAAAAATTATAACACTTCACGAATAAATATTGGAACAATGTGGCATTCAATGTAACCAATCAACACTTTATTCAATTAATGCCTAAACCACTATTCAGTTGCTCTTAAGACAAAACGTTGATGCACTAAAGATGTAATAACCAAAGATGACGGCAGTACTTATGGTTAGTAAGTTAGGGTTTTAATTCAAAGGGTTTGAGAGTGTTGTAATCAAGTTTCACTTCAACGCTGGAGGACTTTAGATCAGTGCCTTAGGGTTTAATGGAGTCAAAAGTGAAGGACACAAGAGTTGAAAGAGGCAAAGATTTTAAGGACTAAAGGGAAGAGTTTTGAGGTGTTGCTAAAGCAAGGCCTCAAAATCAAAACCCTAGGGGAGAGAGGCTCACTCCGATGTTGCTACATCAAGGCCTCATGCTCTCTCCTCCTTCCTAGAAAAACGGCTAGCTCAAGAATAAAGCATAAAACCAAAACAAAAGGGTTTGAATAGACAAGGTGTTGCTACAGCAAGTCCTTTCAGCAAACCCTAAAAAGAGTACGGCCCTAGTGTAGTAGACCTAGGCTAGGGATGTCTCACTCTTCTTGGCTTCCAAATAGTATGGCTAGCAAAAGAGGAAGAAGAAATAGGAGTGTAGCTACGGCTAGGCTCTTTCTTCCTTCTTCAATCGCTGAAAAATTCTCTATCAGGGCACATGAGACAAGGACCTACTTGTGTGCTTGTCATTGTTAAGCTCCAATCTACCCAAGTAAATTAGAGTGCAAATGATTTTCAATCCGGTGTTTGTAAGACTTAGAGGCACGTCAAAAGTATATGGATTTAGAGATAGTTTTTTTTATCTTTAATGGAGATAAACCAAAAACCTATTCTAAGGCTGAATATGAAAGAGATGCTAAGCTTCTATTCAGAAGTCATCTTCATAGATCTCATAACAGTAATCAGCACTTGTTTTTCTAAAGAGTAAAAACACTAAGCATTCAAGAGAAAGTTTTAAGACCTATCAAATGTTAGAAGAACAAAACTCTTATTCAAGAGATGCATTCATTGTCTTCTTTCATTCATTCATTAACAACTATCATCAAATCAAATCAAAGTACTGAAAGCATAAATAATTCAAAAAGCATTTGAAATTATCTTAATGCTTGAAGTCAAACTACACATTGAATTCTCATTCAAGAAATCATTCACAATATGAGTAAGGCTTGAAAACATTAAGCATGTAACTGAGCTATGAAATTCATCTATCTACAGCAAGATAAAACTCATCTACAGCAAGATCTGATCTAAAACATGTACTTGAAAAAGAACACAAGGAAAGAGTGTACTAGTTGGCAATGGAGGCCCTCCAATGCTTCCCTGGTACACTTGAGTTGACTCAGCTAAGAAAGAACTCCAGCAGCATTCAAATCATCATAAGCATTCACATGAACAAAACACAGAGCTGATCTTCAAGAGTGCAAATTCTCAAGTTTCTTCATTCATATCAAGATTGTCTTACTAGTTTAAGCTTAAGAGTATTTATACAAGAGTCTTGAAACCAAAAATGCTAAAATGTCTCCTAAATATCATGATTAGATCCATAATATCCTAGGAGGGTCGAATGCCTCCTTTAGATCCACAATATATGGTCAAAATCCCACGAAATCCAAAACTGTCCAAGATTTAACGCTGAAACAGGGCATTTTATGTTGAAGTGGTCATGTTTGACCAKCGTTGACCAGACATCTGGAAGGCTCATATTTCGAATCTGATAGCTCATTCTCCATCCTTGTACATCAGGGAACACGAACCAAGTGTTAKATTTCGCCCAGGTGTCCTGCAAGTATACAAACCACGGAGCTTTTACGGGATTTGGTCAAATCCTGTAATTTCTGATAAATTTTCAATTTTAATGCTAAAATTTAGAAAACTCAATTCTTAAGCTARAGAATGACAAATATACCTTGCATAGGYTGTTTCATGGAAAATGTGGAATGAAATGAAGGCAAAATGGATAGATAAAGAGGCAAAAGTATGGTTTATAGAGCAAAATGGAAGCACAAAAATGGACTCAACATCTCCCCCAAGAGGAAGTCCTTGCATGTCCTCATGCACAAAAATGTCCCTGACCTGTGTCACTGATCTTCTGCCACTTCTGTTGCCTGCAATAAAGTTTTCACATTTGCCTGAGTTGTATGAAGTGCTTTCATCTTTTGATACTTCTCTTTATAAGTCTTTTTCTGCTGGAACCACTTATAAGCTTGTTTGGAAATTAACTTTTTATGTTTTTGAAGCTTTTTGTTTTTCGTCTTCAAAGTGTCATTCTCCTCTTGTGTTTTGTGGCTTTGAGTTCTTAGCATTTCATTTTCTGTTTTGATGTATCTTTCTAAGACTTCAATTTCTTTGATTTTTCTCTTCATCTTTCTTATTTTCTTGTTCTTCCTGTCAAGTTCAGATGTGGATGTACCAGCCACCTCTTCCATTTGAGGTTCTTCTTTCATGTCCCTGATTAGTTGTTCCATATCCACTCTCATCTGTTCATAGGTAGAAGTTTCATGTTCCTCAAAGCCATCATTTTCAAATGATTGTGCTTCAAGAGTATGAATATGTTCATATTGTGTCTGTTGTGCTTCATCATCTTTCTCTTGTATTTGGCCTTTTTGAACTTGTGGCCGTTTTCTTGTCCTCCTTTCATAAGTGGAAAATTTTTTGTCTTTTTCCTCAAGTTCCTTCTCTTTTAATACCATACTTCTTGTTTTTCTCCTCCCCATAGGCAGTTTTGGGCTTGTTGCCTTGGGGTGTTGTACCTCTCCTTCATCATCAGTCACTACTAGAATTTGTTCCTCTCCTTCTTCCTCTTTTATGGTTTCAAAACCATTTTCAATGGTAAATTGTTGCCAAATCACATTTTTCTTCTGAAGTTCATCTTTAATGATCATTTTGATAAGACCACAGTGATACAAACTCCTCTCTGTGTTCCTTCCATGTTTCTGGACAGTCTTGGCCATTTTGTAAAGGCTTTGTAAGAGAAAGTAAGGCATATTGATCTCACAGTCACCTCTCAAATGTTGTAGCAGTTTAATATGATATAGATAAATGATGCTAAACCTTCCCTCACAGGTTATAAATTTCGGTATAAGGTATTCCAACTCATCCCAGGGATGGACCAACCAACTCCTTGGGATTTCTTTCTGCCAGTTTACTGCTGCTACCCTTGACCTTGAAATAAAAGGTACCCATGATTTATCTTTGAAATGTTTGGTTTTAAAATATCTCTCTCATATCTGAGGTAGTCCAGTGACAAATGCAAGGTTATCTTCAGTGATCCTGATGGTAAGGTTCCCAACAGTAGCTCTCTCTCCATCAAATGAGTGAGCAAATTCTAAGGCAATTCCTTCACAAAATCTATCAAATTTTTCAAAAAAACGTAACCACTGTTTCTGTTCCAAAATTTGTATACAATCTCTGTGTATTTCTGATGCTACAAGCCTCCCAGGTTCATATCTACATACCATACTTCAAAAAATTTCAAAAACAAGACCTAAAATATTCCCACTGTTTGAAAAAAACTTCAACTCTGCAATATTTCTCAAACTTCCAGCTCTGTGTGAATTTTAATTTTTGTGTATGGTCTTCAAGAAGAGTTTCTGTTCAAAAATAAGCAAAGGAAATCTCTTATTTTTTATTCCTAAGCTATTCTCTGTTCATGGAAAAAATTTGCACGGGCATACCTGGTAAATTTGAAAAATTCTCGGGCTTCTTTGTCGAACTCTGACTCAATTTTCCTTCTTTAAATTCGGGTTCTGCTAAACATGGACTTTCTTATTTACAATTGTATCCAGAACGTTGAATTTATACTTGGTTGTGTAAATTCTGAGTTCGGGCTTACCTTCAGAGGTCGATTCTTGTTTGGATACGTTTTTTGCCCTTGCTTCACCACGTACCTCCTTCAATTCCCCCGCGTTTTCTTCCACAGAACGAAATCTTGTATGTTGACAGTGTGATTGTCAACATACAATTCATTTTCTATCAAAGCATTTCGGAGTAGGGACGGGTCAATGGACTAGAATGTAGGGATTTGGAATGCGTAGGAGGAGCAATGGACTAGAATGTAGGGATTTGGAATGTGTAGGAGGAACAACGGGGTGTGTAATTCGAAATAGTGGTAGTGTATGCAGAAGTGTGTCGGTAGTTCAAGTCCCGGGGCGTGCAAGATGAGACACAGCGTGCATGTTTGGTGAGGCCCAGCAAATATGAAAAACTAATTGAGTCGTTTTATTTTTATGAAGAGGGAAAACGTTGGTGGAGATTTCAACAAGGTTTTTATTTTTGAAAATGGTTTGTACATCAATCACAGTTGAAAGTGTTACTCTGATCGTACCTTGTACTCTTCTCCCTTTTGCAATTATTATAAGATGTGGTTTTTAAAAAATGTTCATTTGTCATATAACACCCGAATTTGTTTCCAATTTCTTCATCAAACATGAACTTCTTATAACCCCTTTTAAATGTATGCAAACCATCTTGATTTATGCAACAATACCTTAGTTTGTGTATGTAACCGAGCTTTAGACAGCTTTAAAACAAACACTGTGTTTTGGTATTTGAAACCCAATCCCTCCTTATAACTCCTTTGGAAACCAAAAGTGGTTCTTCTGAGTACCATTTTAAATTCTTTTGAGGATGAAAAATAGAGTGATGAAAGGATAATGTAGGGAAAAGGAAGGATAGGGCATTTATCATTCCTAACTGAGGAAGAATTCTCAAAATTAAAGCATTAAAAAGGAAAATATACTAACTTGTTTGCTCATTGTGTTTTATTGACTGAAGCTGGATGGGATGCTGGTGTAAGTCCTCA
>JASDQU010235611.1:0-17081 GCA_032191745.1 Picea mariana
CAATTTTAATTTGTTTAAATGCAAAAGGAAAGGGAGGAACAAGAACAGGATAGAAGGAGAAGCATACTAAGGTTTGTTCTTTGAGTTTATGTTGAGATAATTCAGTTTTCATTCATTCCTTAATTTATCCCAAGCCTAATTATTTTTTATGATAGTAGGGTCTTATTGTAGACAACAAGATTCAAGGCTGAATTACATCATTCAGACACTTGTTTTTCATAGGTGTTGATCTATCTTTGATAGTTTGTGTAGACTTGTCTGTTTGTGAATTAGTTTTCATGACTGACGAAGGATATTGTGGAGAGTCGAGTGGGCAGAAATCTGTGACAAGCTAATCCAACTTTTAGAGTTAAGTTTTGATTTTTTGTCAAAGGTCTTTTTGTATGTTCCATCGGGGATCTCTAAGTTTGGCTTTGGTCCTAAATTTCTGCATGAAATTTTGTAAAGAGAGTGACTCTTTGGTGAATTGGAATGAAATAAAGGATTGCTTTGTGTCTCATATGTATTGATTATCATCTTGGTGTATTTACTTCTATCTTTACATTTATTTCAGCAACTGTTATGTTCATAAAATCAGATAAAAAGTGAATTTCCAGCAAGCTTTCTTACTTATAAAAGACTAGCCTAAACACTAGTAATTAATACTTGTGAGTTAGGATGTTATTTTTGTTGGCTATAAATGTATGGTTATATTCTCGTCTATTTTTCTTTAGCCAAGTAGAATCTGAAAATGCTTGAGTAAGATCATTTCATATATTTTCCTCAACATTTATTTGGCGACCATACTGGAGAGATATTCAATATCTCTCTGGTTAAATTTTATACTCGATTTTCATCGATATATCTATTTTTCTGCTATTGATTCTTTGACAGTTTTATTTCTTAATGACTGTACATGTTGCGAGGCAACCCAATATTGAGCCTGGTCTTCAAGACCAGACCAGCATTTCTTTGAATCTATTTAACACTATTTTAGACACTGCTAATACCCATGTTGAGCTTAACCCTTCTTGGGCAGCAATTGAACGAGATATTAGTGCTCAAGAACGATTGGAAGCTAGACGTAGACAACCTAGAAATCAGCAGTAACCTTTTTGTTTCTTCAGTTTTGGCCTTTCTTTCATGTCCTTAGACTCTCATGCTTCTAGAAGAAGAAGAGGCTTATTGCCCGAAATCAATCCTATTTCTGAAATAGGAAGAAGGAACGTTGTGTTATCTGCCCAACAAAGTGCTCTAAGGAGAACCTTGTCTGACTCATCCAGCTCGTCTTTATTTCCCTCACCTATCATCCACAAGATGGCATCTAGTGGTGGCTCTAGTGGCACTGGAAGTGCTCCATCCTCTCAGTCCTCATCACCATCAGTGATTGGTAGCTTATATAGCCACCATATCCCTCTCCAATCTACCACAAATCCCACCAAAGTCATTAAAAAATATGGTCTTTTTCAGTTCTAAGAAGACGCCACAACCACATCGTGGCATGTGTCCTCTCCTCTTAACTTGACACCTGTTACTCGTCCACTTCCTAAATTTAAAGAGCACCTTCCTAGGTTTTCAGAAAATAACACTGTCACTACAAGCGAACACTTGGTGGAATTTTCTAATGCTTGTCATAACATAGGGGCCAACGACAATGATACTTGCATGTGCTTATTCGTCAATTCCTTGGAAGGAAAGGCTACGACCAACTTCTTTGACCTTCCTCCTAAGATTATGTCTACTTGGGAGGAGCTAATCTATTGGTTCCGATCCACTTATGGGAAATCTAAAAGCCCAGCCGCGAAGCTAAGGGAATACAATAACGTCACCTATAAGGATGGTGAGACCATCAAGTCTTTCAACTTGCGTTATACCAAGTTATACAATCAAATCCCCGAACTCATCTGCCCTCAGAACCAATCCGCTTTCATGCATTACTACAATTCATTTCCTTCCCCATACAATCATAGGCTTGAGAAAATATCCATTGATAATATCGGTTCCGCTCTGCATGTTTGTTCAAAGTATGAAGAACAACTTGAAAGAAATGGTCTTCCCCAGGGAGAATCAGTTAGACAAACAGACATGTCCACCCTCTTACAACTAGTACAAGATATGAATAATCATATGATAGCGTTCGAGCGAAAGGGGACTGTCTCTCCTCTCACCCCTGGAGCTTCATCCTCTTCTTCAACCCCTTTTAAAAATCCAATTGCAAATAATTTTCAGCCTAAAGTTATCTTGCCTCGAAGTTGGTGTAACTTTCGTGAGGAACACCACGAGGAAACCACATGTGAGGTAAAGAAGAGTGCCAGAGATAAGATATTTGGTAAGAGACCAGAAGATACTATCGTTGTACTAGATTTTGTAGAGGCAGAAGATGTCATGGTCATCAATACTAGGAACAAAGCCTATGCTCCCAGGGGGAAATTTGATCTTCCCCACAATTCTTCTAGACCAAGCTCATCCTCACCCGCTACTATTGTTCAGGTTCTTAAGGTTCTTTAGAGTCAAGGAATCACTCCCCCTCTCCCCTCTTCCAAATATAATATCTTGAATCAGTTGAACAACATCAAAGAAGATGCAACCCTTCTAGACATGGTTGTCGTCCCTGAACAACAGATGCATCTGAAAAAATTCATGGAAGGAAAATCTTTTGTTGTAGCCAATCTTTCCAAATACGTGAACGAAGAGGATTCTTCTATAAATAAAGTAGGTTTACATGACTTTATATACCCTGTTAAAATTATGGATAAGATTTCCCATTGTTGCCTCATTAATGGCGGTTCGGGCCCAAGTGTGATGTCGAAGATTATTATTAAAGAGCTAGGCTTGTCTTGTACAAATGAAAATGCTAGAAGCATGCTCTCCTATAATAGTCAACAACAAACAACCATAGGCAATATTAAGGATGTGACCTTGGTTTTATGCGCTCATCCTGAAATAAGGAAAACCCTCAACATTCAGGTAATTGATATACCTGTAAGCAATTACTCAATTATCTTGGGAAGAGATTGGAAAGCCTTAACAAGTAGGTAACTCTCACTTAACGGAACGCATTTATCCATGCCTCGGAATGGTAAGAACATTATAGTCCTTAGAGAGGTAAGGATTTCACCCTACATAGAGAATGTTCCATAATCTAGTGTAAATTATATCGAAGATGACTTAGGAGTGTATTCCATCTTTGTTGAGGAGGATAATATTCCTTTGGAACGAATCTATTTAGATGATGATATGTGGCACATGCACTTTGATGGTTCACTCTCTAATGAAGGTAATGGGGATGGAATTATCTTGGTTTCCCCTGTAGGAAAAATTCATAATTTGTCTTACAGGTTAGAGTTTGCTTGAAACAATGTCACTAAATTTGAAGCTTTATTATTAGGCATTGAAAATGCCCTTAATATTGGTTGTGGTCACCTTATAGTTTTTGGATATTCTGAGCTTGTCGGGAACTTGATACGTAAGATATGCTCTCCTAGAAACAAGTTGATGGAACGATACTCCCAAACTGTTTGGGTGCTTATCTCGAACCTTCTATATTTCAACATCACTCATGTTAAGAGGGAGTTGAATTCAATGTTTGATCGGTTAGTTTTCTTTGCAGCTTCTCCTAATCAAAAACTTTTGCCTTGCAGGCCTGATTGTTCTTTTCAATCTCTATATCGTCCATGTATCCCTGACAATGTAGAATCTTTGTAGGCCCTCCCTAACAATGAGAGCATTGGTGATTTCATTCAAGATGAACCTCTTAAGCCCGAGGAAATCATATCCATAGAAAACAATACGATTCTTGAAGGCTTTCCTCCTCTTATGGGTTCGTTTTCATTGAGTGTTGTAGGCAATAAGGAAAAACAGAAAGAGGAGGAATTACGAAGGAAGGTGGGTGAAACCACTTCCTTGAACTTTGGGGCACTCGAATCTTCAAGGGACTTTAACGTAAGTACTCAATGTTCTGATAAGGAAGAAATGAAGTTTTCCAAGCTACTTGGTGGATTTCAAAAGGTTTCTTCTTGGCCTTATAAGGATCTTCGTGGTTTTGATCCTGGTTTTTTACAGAATGTTATTTCCATGAAGGAAGGCATGAAACCAATTATGCAAGAACAAAGATATATTAACTCTACATTTAAAGAAACTTTTCAAAGGGAGTTGGAAAAATTCTTAAGGGATGGGATTATTTTTTCAGTCCACAATGAATGGGTTTCCAATTGGGAACCTGCTTCGAGGACCACTAATAATATTAGAACCTGTATTAATTTTTGAAATTTTAGGAAAGCTATTATCATAAATCCTTTTCCTCCTCTTGGTGTGGAAATGGTTCTGCAATAGGTTGTAAAGTCACAATTAAGACCCTTACTTGACAGTTTTTTGGGTTGCAAGAAAATCAAGGTAACAGGGGCAGACGCTCACAAAACCATTCTTATTACTAATTGGGGTACCAAGTCTTACAAATGCCTGCTTTCTGGATTACTTGATGCAATTACCACTTTTAAAGGACTTATACACACAAATTTCAATGAATTGGTCAGTATCCATGTCTATCTTGATTATCTAATTGTGTGCATCAAAGGGTTGATAATTAAATTCCAAGTGTTGGGTCCTTTACAAATTGCTTTTTTCTTGGACACTAACTCTTGCATTTTAAAGGATTTACAGAAGCAATTGTTTTCCTACAACACTAAAGGTTCTCGCTTGAAATATTGAGAGGGACCAACGTGAAAAGTTCTAATGCTGTCTGGATTTTCTGTATACTAATATCCTAGCTCTGCTTTCATTTTTTTTGTGCTTATTTTTTCTTCTTTACAGTATTTTGTCTTCTACTTTCTGAGTTAAAACTTTTCTTTCTTCTTTTTCATTTCTGTCTTTTATTGCTATTGTTTTAATTTCTGCAATTTTACTTCTGTCATGATTTTGTTTCTTATTATCTTTTAGTTAATTTGGTCAAAATAGGATGTTGGATCAATTCTGCCATTGTGACACTCTTGCAAAGCATTGTTAGTCAATAACAATCAAGCTTACACAGTTGTTATGATGTTTCCTTTGAAGGCACCATTGAAATTAATATATATTTCCACTGTTGTCTTATAAAGAATTGGTTATCTCCCGCTTCTTCTTGCCATTTCTTCATCCATTGAGATTTTACAAGCAAGTCTAATTTTTTTTTCTTGAAGTTGAGAGCAGATTTTGGTTGAATGATTATGCATACAGTCGTAAAACCCCTCATACTTAACACTTTTCATGAGTTATTCCCAAATTCCTGGTCATCTTTTCATTAAATCCACTCACTTCCCCCTGTTGCATAATATTCATGGTTATATCTCATTGACCTATTGTTCTTGGTCTACGAAACCATGAGTTCTAAATTCTAAATCTGTTGAAAACAAATTTCCCTGTGGAGTTGCCAGTTTATTGATGATTAAAATCACAACAAAGTTTTGCCCGCAAAGTGTTGCTTAAGCCTATTATTATAAAACTAAATAATACTAGTAGGTGGGACCCCCTTTTAGATTGGAATCAGATTTGGTTTTTATTTGATGGTGTGCTAATGCTCAACAGTGCTTATATGGTTGATGAGATCTTGTTTTATTCGACGATGGATTGGGCTTATTATGTGTTGGTTCTATGTGTGACAAGTAAATGATGAATAAGACATGTTATGCGCTAAGCTCTAATTTTATGCTACAATGGCCTATGTTATCCATTGATACCATTGCTATCTATTCTTGGACCCATTACTGGGACACCTACACAACAAACATGTTAGTAACAATACTAAGGAGCAGTTTAAAAAAAAAAAATCAAAAAGCAATATAAAAGAAAAGGGAAGGAACCAAAACTATGCTATATACTACACTACATGCATCGATTTTTAATGGATTGTTGTTATCCTAGCTACTAAGTTAATAGCTATGCAATTTACTAAGTTATATAGTTGATATGCATTATGATTATGGTATGGAATAAGTTTGATATGGGTCACACTATTGGTTTTAATGGTTTATGGTTCGATACATGGTTTAATTAATTGAGTTAATGGAAGCTTGTTGGCATGTACTAAGGAATTAATGGACTGGGGATGGAGGTGATGTGAATTTACTACTTCCACCAACCAACCGCCACCCTAGTTGGGCAATTGTTCAAACTGTGTCGCTGTGGTTATGCTCCGACTTTCAAGCAGAAAGGAACTGCTCGACCAACTTGCATTTTAAGGTGTTTTGATTACAGGTATGTCTTTTTTTTTCCATTCATGAGTATGCTCTGGTTATGAGATAGATATTGGCTCGAATATATGGGTTTGTTCTTTCCTTAAGTATTGCAACTGTGTAAAATTGTGATTTTTGGAATGAAGCATTGATGGTTTTCTCTGCAATAATGTTTGGAGTCACAACTTTATTGGTCATCCTTAGTGTTAGCAGCAATAAGGGATCTTTGTCATCCTTGCTGGTTTGGTTGGAGGGTTTTGTTTGGTCTTGGGTGGCTGGCTATCTTCACGCATTCGTATCACTATACCCAGTATTTGGATTTTATGGGGTTTAATGGTTGGAAGTGCTTTGTGTCATTGTGCTTTGTTCACTTGGTCATTGGATTGTTTTCTCTATTAATGGTCTTGCAGTGGGTTATATTGCTTCTTCTCGGCCTTGTTTTCACCTCAGCATTGTAGTTGGTTGACTAGAGAGCCACGAGGTTTATACCCTGCATGTGCTAAGTATCATTACCAGGCCAAATTGGATCCTTTCTCCTCTGTTCATAGCCTCTCCTATCACAAGATTTGTCACCCTGTCCACAAAATGAATTGTGGTTTTTTCTGTGTATGCACCGTTGGTCTTAGAGGTTTTCACCATTGAGAGGAGTCGACTCTAGCCTCCCTATGTTGGTCCACAGAACAAACCCTTGACTCCTCAAGTCTGAGGGTTGATAGAGAAGACCATTGTGGCCTGTCCAGTTCACTCTTAGTTGTTATGGATTGGTGTGTATTGTCAACATAATTGATTACTGGCTCGCCCCGTTGATTATCTGACAGTGGTGTTGGTTTTGATATCTAGTTACTGCATTGTTATTATAGTTGAATGGATAAGCTCAACATGGTTAATCGGATATATCAAATACACAGTTGATGTCCTTGTGTTTATTGAATTGATAACCCAACACTATTTTTACTTGATTAATTCACATCATTGCTTCATGCGTGAATATGTGTGGCGTCCCTACAACATGTTAGGCCGGGTTGTTGATTATTATGGTTGAATGTTTGTAATTTCCATGGGAGCATGGAAATCACATTGTTTATGGAATGGACGCTCATTGTGTATGATGTGGATATTTGTGGGTTGCACCCTCAAGGATAAGCACAAGTTTTTACACATTATGGTTTTATTGCAGTTTGATTAATTTGAGCAATATTGTTGTTGCCTCCTTGTATTGGATTGATAACTTAGAATGATATGTTGAGTTAATGATACTGTGACTGTGTGTTTTAAAATTTTCAAATGGGAATGTTGCATCATGGTAATTATGGCATGGTTATCCACTATACTTGTCATGGATATTTTTGGTTGTGACCTCAGAGATAGTCACAGAGTTTTTAAGGCATGACTTTGTTGCAATTTGATTATTTTTTTCATGAGATCAGGTATGATGTTGTTGCCTCATTGTGTTGGATGGATAGATCAGATTTTGAATGTTTAGAGTCAAGAAAATTGGACATGTACAGTCTCAAAAATACACTTGTGTTTTGTCGAATAGTTTGTGTATTCCACAACATAGTGTGAGTTGAAGTGGTGACTGTTATCTGTGTGCTTAAATGGAAAGTCAGGATCTTCTCATTTTAAATATGGATTATTGAGTTGATTGTCCACTATGCATGTTTAACGAATATCATGTTTTTAAACAGTGATAGGAACGGGTGTTGTGATAGTATAATCTCATTGGAATTAATATATTAAATGAATTAAAGGACAAAATTGAGCACGAACTTTGAGTTGTATTCAATGGTTGAAATAATTCATGAACGGTGGTTGGTTTTAATGCTAAAAAAAGTGGAAATAAGTGACTGATTATGCATTTGGGAATTGTTTTAAAATGTTAAATGGATAAATGAGAGGAACGTATCTCCCCTACAGATTGTTGTGGAATGCATACTAGCTTATTGATGACACTGTGATTAAATATTTGATTACAACGGTGAGCAAGTTAATGAACAAAATTGTTTGACTATGCATAGTAGTTGTTAATTGGGTCACAATGGTTATTTGGTTGGTGTATTTCATTTTAAAACAACCTTATATGGATTACTTAATTAATTTTATGAACAATACCAACTCTCTTTCCCATCATTATTTCATTTTTCACTAATTACAACCCCATCGCCTTCCCACATTCATTTTTCACTCCCTGTTCTAAAATTGATTACAATCAAAAAGAATTCTGTATTGAAGTAGTTGGAAGTAGCAGTGTCTTGGTTGGATTACAATGATGTTTTCTTTGGTTTGCGTTAACAGTTGATTTCTTGTTGTCTTTGAGCAATAACAGTGTTCTTTATCCCCCTCATTATATCATGTTTCGCTCAATAGAAACCCCTCACATATCCCAGGACCCTTTTGTTCACCCCCTGCTCATTGACAAATAGTTAAAAAAATTGTATGGATTGGATTGCATGAGTCTGATACGTTGTTGAGCCAAAATGTATTTCATATTTTTAAAGAGTTATCATGTATGGTTATTTAAAATACTATTTTCTAATCAATTGTGCATGCAGGAATGAGGTTTTTCAGCTGAGGTAGCCATGGCAAAGGAAACAAAGGGAGAGGTAATTGGGACAGAATCCCAAGAAGGCCAAGATTCTCCATACACTTTGACACTGACTCACAAGAGTTAGGACAGTTGTTTCAGGCCAGATTTTTCAATTGGATTGGGAAAGGAGTGGTCCAACCTAGGCTCGAAAGGCCTCCCTTCCAAGTTCTGCAAGCCTCGGGTATTCACGTAACCCCTCATGTCTCATTGCAACCCAAGGTTCCCGAAAATGACAGATGGAAATAGATTGTCCACCCGATAGTCTCCCAACATCGTGGCTGGCCCAATTTATCCTTACCTGCTCCCCTGCCCATTAACAATCAGATTGTCCAAGCTGCCCCTAACCACTCTCCAGTGCATTCCTCCCGTGCTAGCAAGAGATTGAAAACCGAGGCCCATCTTGCCCTGGACAAAGGAAAAGCCACTGCTTCCCCTTCCTCACCCTCCAATGGCTCTTATAAATCCGTGTCTTCTCGAATTCATTTGAGGGATGATTGTTCTCACGTGATCAGTGAGATTAGGCCTAAAGGCTCAGCATAGACAAAGGCAAATTCAACAAAATCGAAGGGTGACAGCAACAATCAAGGAAAGATTGCATCTCAGAGTAGGAAATATGGTTTTTGAGTTTTATGTTATTTATTGTTGATAACAGTTGACTTCATAATTTTTGGAAAACACATTTTCTTTGGATATATGAGTGATGCATTTTTGAAAACAATGTCAAATATAAATGAGATAAATTGTCAAAATGTGCATGTGATGATGGGAGTCACAAGGAGCTCGGTTTTTCTTAATTAACTAGTATGTTATGATTGTTAAGAGCTAAAGGGAGTCACAAGGGGTCCCACCTACTAGTTATTATTTATTTATAACTCTTATTATGATTATTACTTTTCCCCCTAACTAAAAGTTGGTTAAGTCTTTTAATTAACTTAACCGATGAGTTGGTTCAACTACTTCAACCAATTCTAATTTGTTTAAATGCAAAAGGAAAGGGAGGAACAAGAAGAGGATAGAAGGAGAAGCATACTAAGGTTTTCTCTTTGAGTTTATGTTGAGATAGTTCAGTTTTCATTCATTCCTTAATTTATCCCAAGCCTAATTATTTTTTATGATAGTAGGGTCTTATTGTAGACAACAAGATTCAGGACTGAATTACATCATTCAGACACTTGTTTTTGAAAGGTGTTGATCTATCTTTGATAGTCTGTGTAGACTTGTCTATTTGTGAATTAGTTTTCATGATTAACAAACGCTATTGTGCAGAGTTGAGTGGGGAGCAATCTGTGGCAAGCTGATCCATATTTTAGAGTCCAGTTTTTATTTTCTGTCAGAGGTCTTTTTGTATGTTCCATCGAGGATCTCTAAGTTTGACTTTGGTCCTAAATTTCTGCATGAAATTTTGTAAAGAGAGTGACTCTTTGGTGAATTGGAATGAAATAAAGGATTTCTTTATGTCTCATATGTATTGATTATCATCTTGGTGTATTTACTTCTATCTCTACATTTATTTCAACAACTGTTATGTTCAGAAAAATCATATAAAAAGTGAATTTCCAGCAAGCTTTCTTACTTATAAAAGACTAGCCTAAGCACTAGTAATTAATACTTGTGAATTAGGATGTTATTTTTGTTGGCTATAAATGTAGGGTGATATTCTCATCTATTTTTCTTTAGCCAAGTAGAATCTGAAAATGCTTGAGTAAGATCATTTCATATATTTTCCTCAACAACGATGAGGGGGGTACAGTTCCAAAAGAGAGGGGGATAAAGGGGGTCCACATATCTAATAATCCAAGCCATTGTATTATTAATGTTTACCTCCTTTGAGTTATCAAAATATCTATTGAATGAATATAAGAGTGGTTTGTGAGAAAGTTTATCTCATTAATTTATGACAACATGGGTTGAGTACAATGAATTTTTGGGAAATGTGAGAGTCAATATTGCATGAGAAGAAAAGGAAATTCGAGTGGGTTTTTGGGATAGTTTTTAGAGGAGGTTTTTGGGCAACAAGAGGAGAGATTGGTGTTGGGAAAGAGAACCAACAAGAGGAGAGATTGGTGTTGGGAAAGAGAACCAACCATGCTATGTATGAGAGAAGCCATGCGGGGGCTAAATGTTATGTTAAAAATCAAGTTGTGTTCATGTAGTGTATTTATTATAGAAGAAAATTTCTTAAGAGCCTATGGGTGGATGCCATGAGCACTCCAAAATTACAACTGAGAATTCCTGGAGTCCACAACTATGATATTTCCTATCCAACCTCGTGCTGGAGCCCTAGAGGGAAGTGGGATAGCCTGAGGGACTACATGGAAGAAAAGGTGATCCCATTCCTTGGGTTGTGCTAGTTGAGGGGAAAAAGAGTCAATGGATTGGAATTTTTGTTGGAGTTACAAACTTAGGTTTTGGGTTACTATGTGTGGAAAACAAATAGGTCCATTCCTCCATGTGGACTCATAGCCCGAGCTCGTGGGTATCATTTTGTTGAGAGAAATGGAACAACAAGAATATGGTTGGCAGAAACATCCTTCATACACATCCAATCAGTTCTCCCATTAACAAATAAGTGTTATGTTCTATTTTGTTATGCTAATTCCACTATGTAAATGTTTATTAAATATTGTGTTTGTTGAATGGTTGCATTCATGTATTTTAACATCCTGTTAGATGCATGAGATATTCTGGGCCTATTTCCCTTGTTAAATTTTATATTGTATTAGGGAATTTTAAATGGGTTTAGTAGGTTGAGGTTCATCACAATTGGTATCGGATCTTAAGTTGTAGCATTAGGCCTGCAAGGGTTTTCTATAGAATAATGAGTTGTTATCTGTGTTGTACTGGAAAAAAAATTTTCCAAACATAAAAATGTGGGGCCAATGTAACACACCCAACCCCATCATCATCATTAGGTTGGTGGGGTGTATAATTTTTTCTCTCTTCCTCAAGATTAATCTTCAATACATGACTCTTTTCTTAATTCCGAGTTCATGAGCCTAATTTTGTCTTGAAGAGATTTCCAATGACTATAATTATGCTCAAATATAAGCTCTGGGAAAAATGTTATGCCCTCAGAAAATTTTATGCTCATCAATCTGTATGATGAAATCATCCTACCTTATGACATTCACATGGTTCTGTTCCATACATCTATACCACCTGAAGTAATTAGCCCACTGGTAATCCACGTGGATCTATATGGTGCATATCAACTGATCTAACTCCCCTATCCATGCTATCGAATAATTTACTACTTCATACTTGGTACAAGGTTTGGATATATGGGATTTCCAAAACTCCCAAATATTCACCCATTTGACATCTCACATTTTCAATAAATCCTTTTAATGGAAAAAACCAAAATATTTAGATTTTTAGATATCCTGGTTCCATTGCCAAGGTTCCACCATCCAAATAAACCTTCCACTGTTCATGCAGGTTCCACCTATACCCGATTTCCACATGGAAATTGTTGATTCACTTGGTTCGACTGACGTGTACCCGAGACAGGCCTCCACCTTTCACTCTTCCATTGGCTATGATATGTGGGATGGTCAAATCCTTTTCCTTTATTCCATCTGGGGTAAAAATTACAGATTCATTGGATCAGATGACTTTAAATAATTCCAATCAATGGCTTAAGTCTTTAGCGGAATTTTAAGGTGCTCGACATTTAACAAGGCCACATGATCTGGATAGATCTGATGAATCTTCTTGGTCCAAATCTATGGTCCATATCTCAGCATAATTTAAAGTTTCATGACCTTTAACACAATCATTCATCCCAAACATATCTAATGATGGGGATTCCTCCAAATCTATGGTCCAAATATCAGTGGGAAATTAAGGTGCTTGACCGTTAACCTTCCTTCTCGATCATGAATTTATCATAGAGGGACACATGTCCTCTCCATGTGGCACCTTCTACCTAACACCTCCTCATTGGACTCACAAGATTGTGTGGCTTCCACATTGGGTGACATGAATTTCTTACCTGGCATCCACCTACCACTTCAAGGTTCAAGGTTCCATTGGGCCAGGGTTTTACACCCTATAATATGACATCCGACATTTTCCAAATTTCCATAGATATGAAATTATCAATTTCTGGATGGTCTGGGTTCCACCTCTTGGTTCCATATCCAAGATCTAGGACTTTAGAAAAGTCCATTTTTAAATAGCCCTAGATTTCTAGATTTCTGGACGATGTGGTTCCACTGCAAGGTTCCACCATCTGACCCATAACCCTCCACCATGGCCCTACCATGTGGACTCCAACTGATCCATCCATTTACCTTGAGATCTATGCTCTATGTTATTTGGTGATCTTATGGATGTTGATGTGGTGTCCTTGCTAATGTGTCAAGACACCCGTACACAACATGTGATGGATGATGTGGCATATAGCATTTGGACGTTTCAAAAAGTCCATTTTTTAAGTTATTATGAATTTTTGGATTTTTTAATCTCCGGGTTACACCTCCAAGTTCTGCTATCCATCCTCCATCATTCGGCCCACCACCGTGGCCCACTGATGGTTCCTTCCTACTGATTATTCCTTCTTACTAACATGTCCAATGATGTGGCATACTGACTCAACACTTCTGACCCCCATGCTGATGTGGCATTTGAATTATCATACTGACATTTCATCCATGATTCGACTCTTTGCTAAAGACCCTTTTTGAGATTTTTCATATTTCTAGATTTATCATTGTTCCCTCTTTTGGGTTCTGTCCAACAACATCTTCCATACTGAACCCTGCCATTATGGGCCTATTGACAAGGATTTTTTACTGTCGTGTCTCTCTAACACAACCCACCGACTTGGCCTTTGACAAGATGCTGACATGGAAATTGACTTGGATCACTGATGTGGCATCCAACATCTGACACTTTCTAAAAAGGACATTTTTGTGAATCTTTAGATTTATAAATTTCTAGATGATTGGGGTTCCACTTCTTGGTTCCATATCTGGCCTCCAATTTGTGACCACCACCGTGGTGTGCCACTACGGGTCCTCCATTTGAATCCTGCCATGTTTCTAGCTATGTGAACTTCCACATTATTCCCACGTGTACTCCCTATCATCTCGACGTCATGGTCCTTTAGGTTCCACCAGTCACTATTCGACATCTGACATCTGGATTTTCCATAAAATCTTATTTCTAAGGGATTCCAAATTTTCAGATGGACATGGTTCCTCCCTTCGAGTTTCACCATCTGGCTCACTTTTCAAGGTTGAGCCCCACATTCAAGATTCATAACCTTTGGAAAGGTTCCTACTTGACAAATCCTTTATTTTTTATAAGTCCATATGTCATGGTTCGTCCTAGTCGAGGTTCCACTAAAAATTGTTCACGCGCCAAGGAATCTAGATCTGGCCTTTGACTCCTTATCCTATATAGGGTTCTACCCATCTTCCCTAGCTCTGCAACCTACTATAGGATTCAAATTGGGATTTCTCCGTCAGTATTCCATTACAAAGTTTTTGAGAGGAAAGGGAATCCAAGGAAAATTAGATTCCTCTACATTCGTGCCCATAAGCCTTGATCCTAATCCTGCAAACTTTCCTCTTGTGCACTCAGACCATCCATGCCAAACTACCAGGATTTTAAACCATGTAGTTTAGGTTACTTGCACAAGCAATCCATGGATTTATAACCCTTATGGAAATTAACCATTACATAGAAGATATCATAGATTACTGGACCCATTCAACATGTCCATAACCATCCATATTCAGAGATGCACACATGCACCACTCATTTAAACCTATGTGAATGTATAGAGTGAAAAGGATGTGCACAAAGAGACTTGTTTTTTTTAAATTTGCATCAAGACCAATTCTCTGAGGGTGAGAACTTCCCCCCTCAACCATAGCCTCAGATGCACTAGTTTCCTCTGCAATCTTTCCATCCCTGTTCTAGGCCATGACACAACCAAGAGAAATTATAGTCTCTTAGAGAAATGGATTGTGTGAAGGCCACTCTCCTTGACTACACTCACTGTTAGAAAAGTTCCCTTTCCTACACCTACCAAGACCAGGGCCTTCATGGGGTTTCTCAAATGGATTCTCAGCTAGAATATCATAGCACAAAGGAGTCCCTTCAATGATTTTGTAGTCCCTCAACGCCCTCACCTCTCAGTTCCATATCTATTACCTAGAAATCTTCAATCTCGTGGATCTCTCACTTGTACCCTAGTTGAAAGTCCTCAATTGTCCTAGCCTGCCCTCCATACTTCCATTTATTACAAGTGGTTGGATCATCAACTACCAACCTTCCCTCATTAACTGATTATTCCCAAAAATAATTTAGAAAGGTGGTTTCAGATTTCCAACATAATGAATCCCCTTTAGGCCCCCTCACTATTCCATATCATGGTATCATGGCCAGTACCAGTGCTCCACCCATAAATGATTTGTTTGTATTTCTTTTATTAATAGTATGCATTACAATGTTCATGGCATGGCAACAATATTTCCATGTTGAGATAAAATTATGACTAAACATTATTTATTACAATTTAATTAGGGGATTAAAATGGGGTGTTACAATCCCCTCCCCCTTATAGGAACACCGTCCTTGGTGTTATCCTTTTTCTCAACAACACTTTCCATTCTTTCATCCTTCAGTTGATTCAATAGTGTCTTTACCTCACAGTCTATTCCATTTCCAGGCTCCTAAAATTTTAACAACCATGCCTACAATAGTTTTCAATAACATGCATGTTATAACCAATTCAATGCATAAAATTCATTGTAGTCCATAATTTAGAATAAAACATGCCTTTCAGCACTATACTTATCTGTGCAATCATGGATCTGCATCCATATGGCTACCACATTAAGGCTCGGCCCAATGTTTTCTTTGACATACCCATTATGCTCATGATCCCAACTATCATGCTTTCACACTCAAGTCTTTGCTTCCTTGCAGTCACTCACCCTCTAGGCTTGTTATAGTCCAAAAATTCCTTACCTGTGCATACAAGGCATTGGCCTTTCCACTTACATACTTTGGCAAAATACTGTTGAGGCTTCCTCTTAAAAAAACATTTTTTGGATAGTGTGCGTGCCCTGCTGCACTAGTATCTTGTGTACACATGCATGTTGCATGATAGTTAGCCCACATACATACGTGAGTTGCATGATATTTATCTTGGGTTTACCTCCGTTGCAAAAAATATAAAATTTCAAGGAATTCGACGGAGTTTACGGGCTATAGAGTGTTTCCTAACCATTTTATCCCTTGTAGCCCATCCCCAAACCAAAAAACCATCTTTTTCTCATATAAAATAGGTCTTGGGGTGTCATTTGACAAGACAAGCAAGAGAATAAGAAAAATCTGCCAAAATCCCTTCCCCTTCTTAGCCCAACTTTTGCATCCTATTATGAGTTTTGGCCTCAACCTTACCCTCCATCCCTTTTTCCTTATAAAACCCTTTCTCCTTTCCTAAGTGATAAGTTGGTTGTGAGAAGATAACGTGGGATTGATGCACTTGGAGCCACGATAGAGGATCTTGGACCTGGTTCGTGGAGCGATTGTCGACAAGGTTGTAATCCTTTTTATCTTAAAATTGAATAAAAGACTTTATTCTTGTCCCAAAACATTATGTCTACATGATTTTGTTGATTTGTGCAGTTTATATCTATGTATAAGATTTTAAAGTGATTAGTAGAGATAAGATATGTTGTTGCATTGTATTCCTAACCTTTTGCAAGTCAGCTTTGGGAGGATACCAATAATCTAGGAGGCAACAACAATCGAAAGAGGCTGACACCAACCGCAAGGACTAAAGGTGCATTCATTAATCCTCTTTCCTTTCTTTCTCTTCACTTATTTTAGTTGGTTTTGGGGTATTTTAAGAGTAGAACTGTCTTTTAAGGGAGTTAGCGCTCTGCCTTTACCTTTGAACCAATATAGGGGGGTTTTTTCTGTAGCAAGGCTCAAGTATACCCTTTTCTGCTGCATAGTCCCTCGGGTGATCCATCTTGCCAAGAATTCCTTGCACAGAAATAGTATAGATATTTATAGAGTCTTACAACCAAGGCATCCCTCTGAATTTCTCTAGTATAGCATAGTCACTAGCGATCATAGCATGTCACAGGGTCCCAATTTCACAATAGTGGCCTCTTTACAATTATTTCTAGCTCAACGACCATCATCTACCCCTTCATGATATATTTTCCATATCACTTGTATCACATACATGCAATAACCGTGAGATATTTCCATCAATTTCAATAACAAATCCTTCAAATATGCTTTCGACAGATTTCAACTTCTACTTATTCATTTTTAGA
>JASDQU010235612.1:0-17081 GCA_032191745.1 Picea mariana
ATGGCTCGAAAAGAGATGTCGCTTTATTATTGGAGGGGCTCCTGCTCTTCAAATTAGCAACAGGTATGCACATCAATGCTCAGAAGTCAAACTTACTCTTCTCTCGGATTGAGGATGAGGACTCGCGCCACTATCTAGCCTTCTTCCCCTTCTAAACTCAGAACTTGGACAAAGGCCTCAAGTATCTTGGATTCCATTTAAAGCCAAACGATTACAAAAAAACAGACTGGATCTGGTTGCTGGCCAAGTTGGAAAAAAGATTAAAGAGCTGGAATCTCAAATGGATTTCGAGAGCTGGTCGCTTGGTACTAATAAAATTTGTTTTGGAAGCAATCCCAGTATACTGGCTTTCCCTCTCCTAGATCCCTAAAGGTATACTCGAAAAAGCAAGAAGGTTGTCCTTTTCCTATCTATGGAGAGGGAACTCTGAAAATTGAGTCCTACCCTGGGTACGCTAGGAGAGAATTGTGAAACCTAAAGCCTTAGGAGGATGGGGCTTAAAAAACATTTTTCTCTTTTCAAAAGCATTGGTGGCCAAATCCATCTGGCAACTAATTTCGGCGACGAGCTTGTGGACCAAAGTAACTCTGCAAAAATATGTGGCCCCGCTCACTCTCTTGGAATGGATCAGGAGCCCTAGATATAGAATTATTGGTTCTTCAGTAATGTGGAAGGCGATCCAACGGGTTCACAAACAAGTTTAGGCTAGGGCCTTGGTTTAGGCTGGAGAGTTAATTTCCTCAAGGAGAGTAAACAAACATAGGAGTTTGAGTTAGGGAGAGTCAAATCCAACTGTTGTATAAGTATATCTGGGAGCCTCCTTTAACACTGGCGCTAAACACGAGGTCATGTGAAGGAGAACCAAGGGGATTACCCCTCTGAAGCTTGACTAAGCATAGTGGAGAGATTGTATATTGGGGGTTTTTCCTAAGGTGACACTAACTCATATGGAATTAGTCCTATACAAATTTTGAACTTGGTTGAAGTTTTCTTGAAGTGATATTGGCCCTCCTTGTATTAGTCCTCTGGAGCTTCAGACCTAGTTTGATATTTTGTGAAGTGACATTAGCCCTTTTGTAGACAATCCTTTGGAAGAGATTTAGGATTTGTTACCCTACCCATACGTTCGATCCCAACTGTAGATTGTACCCTCCAGAAAATGACTGCGAGTTGGTGACCTTAGTTTCTTTTCCTAGGGATCTCAGAGGTGATTGCAGGGGTTTGTCGTGGTACCTGGGGCATATTTTGCATCACACTTTTCAGTACTGTTGGAGGGTGCCCCGCAAAGCATGGGTGCTTGGACTAGATAAGGATGGTTAGTGGAGGTCGGGATAACTGCTTCTCACTCCTTCGTTCGGTGGTCCATGGGACTTAATCAACCCTTGCCTTCATCTAGAAGGTCCCTTTCCACTTTTTCATTACTTTGGACTTAGGACCTTATCCACTTGGGCTGAAAATTTGGAAAAGTTGTTTGCTTGCGATGTTTCTCTCAGGGATTTTTATTGGAGTGTTGCTTTGTATAGTTGGCCTTAGGTTATTTCAATATCACCTCTTTTGGATCATTAATTCAGGGTGGTTGACCATCCACTCCACTTGTCAGAAAGGACCCCTAGTCTTTCTCTTGAAAGTGTGGAGTCACCTCCTAGAAGGCATGGGTTTTTGTACCATTGGTTCGCCAGAGTCAGTGCGTGAGACTTTTATGGACATGAATAATCCCGTGAGTGATGAACCTATGCATAAGAAAGTTGTGGTCAAAGTTCTGGAGGATACCAACCAAGGGATCCCTGCCCAAGGATATTCTTGTGCTTTTCCTTTCTTTGGAAATATTGGTGCCCCCTTGATGGCCACTTTGAACATTCCTGGGTTGAATGTAGGACTACTGGCTTGGTTGTGGACCAATATTAATGTCCCAAATTCTCTTGATGCTTCTCAGATAAGAACTTTATGTCATGGGCATCAAATGGATATTGATCCTTTATTTTTTGCACTAGTGAAGTCTGCTCCTTCTTTTTATCCCTCTTCTGGTGAAAGTATTGGTACTAGTAACCATAATTCTAAAAGGAATAGGAAGAAGAAGAAGTCACCAACCTTTGTTAGTCATGTTGGAGACCAACACCCAACCTCTGCTAGTCATACTGGGGGAAAGCAACTAGCCTCTGCGAGTCATGCTGGAAGAAAAAGTCCAGTCACTGCGAGTCATACTAGCATTAGTTCACCAACCTATGTTGATCATGTTAGAGACCTGTCAACAACTTCTACAAATCATGTTGAAGACAAACAACCAGCCGCTGCAAGTCATGTTGGGGGCAAGAGTCCAGTCATTGCTAGTCATACCAAACAAACGTCACCAACCTATGCAAGTCATCTTGGATATCAACACCTAGCCTCTGCAAGTCATGCTGAGAGTAACCCATTGGCTGCTGCAAATCATGTTGGGGGCATTGATACTATTGAGAAGCCTAGATGTATAGGACATAAGCCCAAGTTCCCTTGTAAGTTTTGCAAGGGATTCCACCTTATTGATATGTGCCCTAAGATTCAAATGGTATGAAGAGTGTGGTTCTTGTCTGAGGGCCCTTCTAGTTCTGAGTCATCTTCGGTTTCCCTTCAATCTATTAAATCATTGGTTGATGAAGTGGTCGTGCTGATGCAATCTTTGGCTGATACTACTCTTGCTTTAGGGGGTGATCTGTCTCTTGACCATGTTCTCTCGCATCCTATTCAACCAATGGTTGAGGAAGTGGTTGAGTCGATGCAATATTCAGTCGATCCCACTCTTCTCTTTGAGAGTGACCAATCTTCCAAAGTTGTCAAGCCGATGAAATCTTCGATCAATCCCACTCTCCTTTTAGGGAGTGATGCGTCTTTTGACTATGTCTTTTCCATTTCTAGTTCAGTGACTTCTAAACAAGAGGGCATTCCACTCTCTTCGAGTATGCTCCCTCCAATTCCTAGGATGGTTTCCTTTGATTGGAATAATCTTGTGGAGCCTCACCTTCCTTTTTCTACACATTTCCAGATAACGGTTCTGGTTGAATCTATGTTGAAAGGTGTTCATCGATGTATTATAGATGAAGGATCATCTGCAAGTATTTTATCCTCCTCGGCTTGGAAAGCTTTGGTTTCTCCCAAGCTTGTATCAACTACTAGTGAGTTGTTGGATTTTGAAAAAAGACCTAGCGAATGTATGGGGATTCTTCCTCAATTTCCTATCACATTAGCTGGGAATACTATTCTAATAGATCTGTTAGTGGTGTTAGGCCCTTTAGAATTCAATATGCTTCTTGGGCATGATTATGTTTATGCTATCAAGGTTGTGGTGTCTACGCTCTTTCATGTGATGCATTTCCCTCACAACAAAAGCATTGTCATTATTGATAAAATTTCATCTGATAATCACCATCCTAGTTCGATTTCAACTCAAGCTTCCCCTTTGTGTGTTCCTAGTGTTCGAGTAGGATCTTCCCTGCCATGGGTGAATTATGTGGTGTCTCATCCTCGATGTTCAATAGCTTCTAGGAAAGGATATTATAATTATGTTCACATTCTCGAGACAAGGTCTCGACAATTGATCAGGTGTTGTACCCAATGGAGGCATGTAATCCTTTGCTTTCCCCTCTTGGCCTGAGTAATATGGAATTTCCTCTTGAGTATGATCTTATTGTTTATGAGACCTCGAGCCTTGGTATTTGTGCGTTGTCGATCCCCAGGTTCATGGATGTTGAGTTGCCTTCAGATGAGGCCATCCTTGAAGCTATGATTATGGATCCTTGACCTCTTCCTGAACTATAAACTTTACAGGTTAGTTACCAACGAAACCCTTGCCTTGATCCTGGCAATGGGCTCTACCTAGAGAACTAGTATGCATAAGCTAGAAGGCTTTGCAGTCCTTTGTACATATTGTACTTTTAGGGTTTCTTGTTTTCAAGTTATGTATTCCATAATACTTTTTTTACCAAAGGTTTCTATATTTGACTTATTAACTTCTGGATAAGTGTTTTTGGTCTTATATACATGACTTTGGAGACATTTTCTTTGTTACCTTTTCATTCCATGTCGATCTGTTCTGACAGGTAATGATCTCGAAACTAACATATAGGTTATATTTTCCCCTTCATGCATTTTTGCATTATCCATTTCCTGTTTCATTTTTCCTTAGGATTGACCCCACTGAGTTGCGACATGGAAGATTTTATGTTGTTTATAAGTGTTGTAATTCATGTGGTAGAGCCTATCTTCCATCGACACCCTAACTTAGAATCCCTTTGCATTCTATCACTCATGCTACAAGTTTTACATTAGGCTCGGGAGTCTTTCTTAGTCCCGCAATGACTTTGCGTTGAAGCTACATATGTTCTTATCAATCTTTTTCTGGCCATTACCTATAGGACTCCCCCTACCACATGTTGATACTTATATCAACACATTTTCTAGATTCTTCAGTAGGTATTGTGTTTCTTACTAGCATGTAGGGTAGGGTCATTTCCACCTGCACAATACATTTTTTTGCATCGCTCACATATCTTCCATAGGGTCCACCCCATTCATTCATAACATCATACCTTCAAGTTACTTTAAAGGTGTCGTTTATGAATGGTAGAGCTTACCTCTTCATGGGTGTATACCTCACTGACATTTTTGACACCCATGTTGTAGTTGTTTCAGTAGGCTCGAAATCCCTATTTAGTCCTACCATATCTATGCATTGAAGCCTCATGACTTCCTCTCAATCTCTTTCTAGCTAACTTACCCACGTGGCTTCCAAAATTTTGTTGAGTTGTAAATGAATTGCATATTAACCGCTCGTGCCTTTAGGCTTAATGTCAGATTTAGCTTGTTATTGTTGAACCATTTTCTTATGCATTTCTACCAACTACTAGTCTTGCAATTTATGCCTTTGCGACTTGACACCTTAATCCTCGAAGGAGACATTCCCCTGAGTGGTCTTGTCCTGCACCTACTTCCTTGCATTGAGCATAAGTATGTTCCTTGCGATTTGGAACTAGTTTCCTTGCCCGTGACACTCATTTCCTCCACTATACTATAACACTCTTTTATTCCTTTTTTAGGCTTTAATAATATAAAAAAGACAAAAAAATAAAAAAAAGAGGGGGAAAGCGTCTATCTCTTTTGTTGGCAGCAGTCTTGTCGCACTTGAACAAAGCACAATCTTTGAGTTAGTGTCTCAATATTTTGGGTTTAGTATGGATTTAGGAGACTCTTTCTCATTGTTGAGGATAATCTCCTTCGGTTGGTTATTCTTCCAACCATATGGAGCATTTGTGGATGCCTCCTCTATCACAAATGTATCCCAGTTTATAGTCATGCTACCTAAGTCACATAATGTGGTGTGATTTTGTTCAAGGGAAGTTTCAACCTAAGTCGAGCACTCTACATAAATCCTTGAATTTTCAAGTCGGCCTTCTCGTGTCAATCAAGTACATCTCATCATCAAAAGTATCTTTGTTTCTCACTCATGCTAGTATAGAAGGTCCCCATTGAATTCTTGCTAGCGGGTCTACTCTTATCGACTCTGACACATTTCTATGAGAGTATGACCTAGAGTTGCACCCTGGGCCTATTTTCATCATTGATAGGTAACCTTGCACTTAGTAGATGACAAACCATCATTGGTCGTTGACTAAGCAGTTTCCC
Organism: Picea mariana; assembly: GCA_032191745.1. Classification (NCBI taxonomy): domain Eukaryota; kingdom Viridiplantae; phylum Streptophyta; class Pinopsida; order Pinales; family Pinaceae; genus Picea; species Picea mariana. The sequence continues at coordinate 5,656 of JASDQU010235612.1, forward strand.
TTATGTTTGACGTCAACAACAATCATCACACATAGGGATTTGTGTGGTACCTTGGTTTCCATTTGACCCCATTGGTGGATTCCTTATATTTGTCAGTAGTATCCATTATTGGCTACTATTCAAATAGTCTTTGTCATGCTCTATTCCATCTGGTGCATGCCAAATTCGTACGTTGGTGTGGTCCTTACAATTTGTTCATCCGAGTCCTTCCAAATCTTTGACCTTCTTCTACCCCTTGTGCCAGATGATGGAGGATGCCTCAATGTATTCCTTCCAACGGATCTCTTCCTATCAACTTCAACACATATTGCTTTGGGACAGAGATATAGATTTATATTTGGTGCCTTGGGGATTGTAGTAATCAGTGGAAGGTTCCATTGCTATTGACGGGGTGAATACATAAATGTCCCCTGATCAATAGATTCTACCAAGTGTTCGACTCTAGTTCATTTATTCACACTTGTTAGGTTGTACCATGGTACCTTGACACCCATTATCATCATCGGTGGGTTGTCTCACGTTTGTTAATGGTATACATCACTGTGTTTGACCCCAACACATTTATGCACATAGTGTAGACTCGTAACATGACAGATAGTTTTGAAGACTTCGAATGAAGTATGAGCATCACATATTTTGTGCTCCTACCCAACATATATTGTACCACCCCTCAGACATTGGTATGTGCATATGATCATAGCTCCATTGTCTCCAAATATCCTCTGATTTTGACTTTTATACATAGCTCCATTGTGTATCCATTCGTGGCTATGATCTATTTTGCATGGATCTACTATGTATTCATCCTGGCCATGATTGCTAATTTATGTATCACATGGATCCACTGTGTATTATATTGTGGCCATGGAAATCAATTATACTTTCATATATATGCCATGGATCCACAATGTACTTGATTTGGCATCCATACTTACCTCACTCCTAAGCATGGGTATGCCCGACTTGGGAAGATAATACTCTTACTTGATCTCTACTAATGGTTTATGTTCTTGGATCAATTGTTCAAGAATCTTCATTGGATCTACTTCAATGCATCCTCACCTCTCAGAGTTATAATGTATTTTAGCCATTAGGTGCCCTTCTGACCTCACACATTAGGGGGTATCTGTTATAGCACAAATCGCCACACTGTAATGCATTTGTGACATGGTCCAACCCTTTCCCTGGCTTCCAATCTTAAATCCCAACTTTCCTCATCAAAGTCACTTAAAAAACATAATTTTTAGTGTCATCTGTGAGTCATATGTGTACAACTTGCGGATGTCCACGGGTTGCTAGTTGACAACTCGTAGATGCCCTAAAAAAATTTGAAAAAATAAAATAATTCCTTATTTTTGGGTTGGGATTTTGGTTGGGCTCATTTTCCAGCCTCCCTGGGCCTGTACTCAATATAATTCAACCTCCTTAACCTCTTGAGGATGGTATAAAGACACCTTTTGGGGCATGGATGAGGAGGAAACCAAGGTGCAAAGTTATGTTGTTGGATCTGCAAGTCTCTCTATCTCCCTTCATTCTCTGAGTAACATCCCCTTGTTGTAGAACGCACTTTCTAGTACTCCTTCTCCATTATATGATTATAGGGTGTGTTCCTATACCTATTGAGTCATCCGAAGAAGGGCCATTGTGTTGATTTTATGATTGAAGGACCATTAAAGGAACCTAGGTTGTTGGCTTTGAGGTAGTGCCGATGGTTTAAGTCAGGTTGTAACCACTAATTTGCACCATTTTTAATAAAAGAGTTCTCTTTCCCCCATACATGTGTAAATTGGTTTCTAGTTGTTGATATATGCTAAATTCTTTCATATACTGGAATATTTGCATGTTATATGTATGATTGGAATCTATAACTACCTTGTTACAACACATGATTTTCTTTTCTTTTATAGGTTCATACCAGTGGAGACTAGGAGCAACATCGAAGGTGGAGAGCGAGGATCAACATCAAATGTAGGATACAATATTTGAGGTCTCTCTCTCTCTCTCTACCTCCTAAAAGTAGTTATTCTTTCCATAGCGTTGTTGTGTGTGAGGGTAGGGTTCTGTCTTTTTTATATGGTCAACCTCTGTTGTGACATGACCCAAAGTCATCGGGGGAAATCCTGTAACACATACAAATATGTGTAATACAAAGAAATAAAGGCCTCAGATATGAAGGTCAAACAAGAAATGCAACTATTAAGTTTGTGAAAGTAGAAACATTGACAATAGGTGAATCATCTTCAAGTAGCAACAAAAGAAATGAACCAAGAGCAGTTGCTGCAACAACAAATCAAGTACATAAGCAAGAAGAATGTTGTAGTCATTGGGGAAGAACATGGCATACAAAGGCAAAATGTTGGAACTTGCATCCTTGCAATATTTGTGGTCTTACAAATCATGATCATCACAAGTGTTGGAATTGAGAAATTTCAAAGCCTCACATATAGGTCCAATGTGGTTGGATAGATGTCCCTGAATGGAAAAATGTTGTTTTTATGTTGAAAGTTTTTTACAGGGTCAAGTCTTGAAATGTACAACAATATCTCCCATATAAAGTTCATGAGTTAGTTGGCCCTCCAAAGGTCAGTTGTCATTAAAGGTAGTAAAACATGTTTAGAAAGAGTTGTCAATTTATTGAGTCATTTCTTTCAGTCAAATGAATCATGAGTATTTTTTTAATAGTTCGTGGTAAGCCAAAATCCAGTTTGTAATGATAGCTGCAATTTTGTGGTCAGCTAAATCCATTTAATGCAATGAATGGTTCGTGGTAAGACAAAACCACTTTGAGTTTGTAATGGTTAAGGGTGAGTCAAGGAAAACCCTAGGTATGACATAATGGTTTTAGGGTAACCCATAGAAAACTCATGGGTAGGTCAAGAGTAAGCTAAATAAATCCTTGATATGAAGATGATGTAGTTCAAATGATTAACTCAAGATCCATAATTATCAAAGAAAGATGTCGCTCATGTTGATACAGGAAGACAATGAGAACTAAAGAAACAAATGAAGATGAAGAAGACAGAAGATGATGAAGACAACTCAAGACATCCAGATTGAATCATAAGTATTCATTAAGGGGGAGTATGAAGGAATAATTCATACTTATGATATGATGCAATTATTATTAATGAAAGTAGACTTATTTTAGAAGTCTTTTGATGATCAAATATGAGGACAATGAGTGAAGTTAGGGATGGAGATCACATATAGATTCATGGAGATGTTCATGGAGATATTGTGGATATTGTTATGTTATATTGGACATATTGTTATGAGCACCTCAATGCTATATAATGAGGCCTCACATACTATATTTATGTAAGAGAGTTATGTATTATATTTGTACATTAATACAATGTGAGTTTTGATGGATATTGTTCTTCTTATGTGATGTTTGTGTGTGAATATTTGTTCATGTTTGCTCTCTTAAACCTACAATTATAACACTATAAATGTAATAATTCAATATCTAGGGCTTAATAAGAGGTTTTACACATAACGTGGGGCTTTAACTAGGTATTAACATATTTATTATCTACTTTTGCAACAACCTCCATACACTCATATCTATAACATAGCCTTGGCCCTTGGATCATTGTGCACCCAGAGCATTGGATCATTGTTTGTAGCAACACGCTAATATTTTACCACCCTATCTTAGACAATTTCTTGATGAAATGTGTTTGGTGCTTTGCTTGGAATTGTGTATTTGTGATGGGAGACCATTTCACATTACATAGGATACATCTACAACACTTTTTGAACTTGATGATCATTGTGTGATCATGTTCAAGTTCCTGATTGAAGCACTTCAGTTGGTCATCAACACTTTTAGCCTATTAGATCACCTTTCACTTCATCTTTTGCGATTATTCATGCATTCTTGACACATTGTTGACTTATGGTGATTCATGTTGTTGCTCTTGGATTTATTTTTTTGTAGTTTTCTCTCTGCTTGCTTCACCTGTTCCTCAACAGTGTGTGTGTGAAGAGTTTGGAGACATATTGGTTCTGCAAATTCCTGCTCTATCTTGAGTTGTTTGGCACTTCATCATTCACATATTGATGTTGTCATTGTTGGTTGTTGCATTGGTTCTTGATGATAGAAAGTGTCTTCTCATTGCACCTTATTGAGGACCTAGTTGTTGGTCATTTTGCATTGGTTCTTGATGGTAGCAAGTGTCTTATCCTTGCACCTTATTGAGGACCTAGTTGTTGGCCATTGTGAATTGGTTCTTGATGGTAGCAAGTGTTTTCTCCTTGCACCTTATTAGGGACTTGGTTGTTGGCCATTTTTCATTGATTATTGACAACATCAAGTGTCTTCTCCTTGCACCTTATTGAGGATTTGGTTGCAACTTATGAATGGTCTTCTACATTATTCCTCTTCGCAACTTATCCTTGACATCAATGGAGTTTGCATCTATCTGTTGGTTTTGTAGGATATTTGAAGTTGTCATTAAGGGGGAATGTAATGTAATGTCATCTTCATTTCAAATTACAACCACTGTGTAATGTTTTTCTAGTGGCCACATTTACCATTGTATATTCTATCATCACGAGGCATTTGTACACACAATGAGGCATCATTAGACTTGTGAGATCTCATATTAGCATGTAACACAACTCCAACTATGATGTTATCCCTCTAGTCATCATTAAGGGGGAATGTTAGAATGCGTTAATGATTGCCTAGAGGTCTTAGATTACTTGATTATGGCATTTTGTAATGATTCTTCAATAACTCTCTATACTGTAAAAATAGTTTATCCCACATGCATCATGGGATTTATTCTCCTTTCACTCTCCCATATATAATAGAGGAGAAGGAGGCCCTTTAGAAGTGGAAGAGCAAGAGAGTGAGTGGTTTATGGTATTGGTATTTAGTCTGGACCCTATGAGTCCTTAAGCCATATCATCCATATGGGGATTCCCTCTCTTATAATATTGGAGTTTTCCCGCAGAATGCAAAGACCAGCTTCCATGGATTTTTCCCCACATTGGAGTTTTACCAGATAAATCCTATCTCTTTTGTCTCTTGTCTCTCTTGTCTCTTTGATCTACTGAATTTAATGATGCTTGGTATATGAGTTTAGACCATTTATATTTCATTATATGTTTGTGCATATTTCATGGATCTAACAAATATTATACATCATTTGTAGGTTGAAATACGATAAGAAATAAGATTACCCCATAGTCAGATTTCAATTTATCAAACAGAGTGCACCTAAGTGATTGAGGAGGATGAGTTGTAATTTGTAGTGGCACGATCTAATTTTTCCTCCACATTTACTCTCCTTCTTACCCAGGTCACACCACAAATCGACAATTATTTCTAGCAATTTGCAAAAGATTGACTGATGGGCCTCCTAATTATTGTATCATGAGACCCATTTTTTAGATATTATGACCACCTTTATACTCCATGAGACCTCTCTTGACCATCATTAATACAATTATATTAGGTTTTATGCAATGGATTGTTAATGAAATGATTTGGATGATTGAGTGTGTGATTTGTCGTGGTTTATTTATGGTTTTGATGATTTAATGCATACCTAAGGATGTACTAACCTATGGCTCAAGCAATTCAAATTTCAAGGAGATCCTTCACCAACATATGCATCAGTGAAAAAGGGGATTATGTCCCCTCATCAACCTCCAAGGCTTGCCAAGCCTTCAATCAACCAATGTGACAAATCAAGCATTATATCAACTCAAATTGTTTATTGAAAAGGGTCAATCTAAAGGGGGATTTGATCCCTAGAACATAGGCTCCTAATTATAGGGATCCCGAGGACATGAGCCCTTCAATTAAGGACTGATTGAAGGGATGATTGATGTAGTCTTTTTGCATAAATAGGATTTAGGGGATAGCCTTCATAGTCTTGGTTTTTTTTGGAGAATTAGGAACTCTTGTAGAGCTAAGGAATTCAAACTCTTGGAGAATGTATTGTTGTTATGGATTAACATTCTAATGTGGAAAAATCACTTCCATATTTCTTTCCTTTTATAATCTTTCTAGGTTCCTTGTAGAAGCCTTAAGTAGGGCCCACTCAAGGCTGGACAAGGAATATGTATCCTCAATTCAGTTTTAAACAAGTCTTCGCTATATCTTTTTTTTTTTTTTATCGGTATGTTTAAGATAGTGGCACTTTGTGGAGATTCAGAAGACATCTCCTAGTACAGGTGATCCAAATTTCAGCAGGGATGATTTTAAGAATGAAAATTTATATTACAAAATTGGTGAATCTTTTTTTGGGAAAAATCGTGGAAAATTATCCCATTTGAGAAATTTGTCCCCTAAAAGCATCTATGAATTTTAGAATTGGGTATTACATATTGAACACATGGCATTCTATACAAGTTTTCTCTCTAGAATAGTCCAAAAATTAGCAAAGTTTGGGAAATTTACCATAACTTTCACTGGCCCACCAAATTTTGGTCAGACGTGTGGCATTGCGAAGAAGACATACAAGAGTACTAAAGGCCAACATTTCAAACTCAGAAGGATTGAAATTTCATAAATACGTCAGAAGGAAGGTCGACTAGTAGGACAAATTCCAAATTAAGGGTTTGAAAGGTACATAAGTTAGAATTGGCATAACTTTTTATTGAAAGATATGTTTTTGATGATTCAAAATTTGTGATAAAGAGGAAAAAGCGGAGAATTATTGTTTTCTCACATGGATCCAAAGGCTCCTCCAAATTTTACTTCACCCACTAAACCTCCATATAGCTCAATCATGACTCAAGATTAAATCCAAGAGATTTATCACTAGATGGAAAAGAAGATCACTGAAAATAGGGAACAAATGGAAAAAAAGATCATTGAAAATAAGGAAGAGACGAAAAGAAATATGGAACAAATGGATCAAAAGATGAATGAAAATATGAAAAGAAATATGGATGAAATGGAAAATAAGATGGATGAAAATAAGAATGACTTGAAAAAAAAGATGGATGAAAATAAAGGTGAAATACAAAAATCCATGGAGAAATTGCAAATTTTCATGTCTTCCATGATCTTTCATGCTCTAGATGAGAGACTCCCTAAATGAGATATCAAAATGAAAGGAACTAGTGAAAATAAAGGTAGTATTCATGTTGAACAATAAGCCAATAATAAGCAATTTTCAAGCGGATTTAACTCTAATAGTGGAGTTAATTATGGTGGGGGTCCTAAATTCAACTTTCCCAATATTTAATTAAAGAAGTTTGATGGAACAAAGGTATTTACCTAGGTGAACCAATTAGAGAAATATTTTGAATTTCATAATATTATGGATGTGTTATCACTCCATGAAACTCTCCTAGGCTGTATCTCAGAGATGCCTGGTAACTTAATTGTTTTTGTAATTATTTACTCAATAATGGGTGTGGGGTTGGATCAAGATGAATATCTAAATCACTGGATTTTATCTTCAAGACAGTCTAGTTATATTCAAACAGTACAAGGCCTTCAAGAGCTATTATCAGATAGGTTTGAAAATCAAATGGATAAGAAATCAATCAATTAACCAGAACATACATAAACCATATATGATGGGTCACAAACTAGCAGTGGATGCTTATGATTCTTGTTTAATAATCAAAGGTAAGATGACAGTTACCATAAGACATTTAAACAGAGATAAAGAAACAAATTCAACTCATAGGCATAGAATATAAATGAAAAGAAAGTCTGATAATAATAATGAAAGAAGCTTGCAGGCTGAGTATATTAAAGAAAGTGTCTGTATCACAATAACAGTAGAGTCTAGAACTCAAAGTCGAACCCTTCATTCTTCCAATATTTTTGGCTTTATAGCCTTTACAAACAGTTTCAAGATCCTAGAATACTGGATCAAATTTTGCCAAAAATAGAAAGTCAATTTCTAGCCCAAGAAAATAGGCAAAGATCCTAAAACATAGGCCAATTCCTATTCTTGGGTGATTTTCATGTCCTTCAGATTCTTCGACAGGTGTAGTAAGCCTTCCAAAGCTGATGGATTTTCGTGAGAGATGAGAGAAGTTGAAAATGACACCTGCTGACAACAAAACAGTTTTTTCCTTGAAAATAGCTAACCAATTTTGACCTTTCCTCCTTGTAGAGCATCTCCAAAATCAAAACAGACTCTTAATAAGGATGTCATTAATTATTGTCTATCGATTGGAACTATTCCTGAGGCTTTTGGACGAGGAAATCCTGGATCTCTGCAAAAATACTAATGTTCTGCCTTGTAAGTGCTTTCGGTAGTTAGAATAGACAAAATATGGACCAATTAACTACTGAAAGATCTACTTTCGGTGGCTAATGAACAATCGAAATGTTCCCCTAAGCCATCGAAAGTTTTGTCTTAGTGAAATTATCAAAATTTCAAAATACCTTTTGTCTTAGCTCCGAAACGCCTTAGGGATGATCTTCTGAGGCTTCTGCATCTTGCTCAACTTCTGGAAATCCCGTAGGACTGTTGGTTGCCTCTGGTTCATTGCACTGAACTACTACCTCTGCTAGGGTTTCAAGAGTAGCATGTGTTTGAGACTGGTGTTTTGAAGACATAGCTTGTGTCCTTAAAGTCTTGACCTTTTTCTTCAAGTCCTGAGCTACTCTCCATAAGCTGTTGTAATATTTTACAATCTTGTCCTTCTTTTTCTTTTCCTTTATGCTTTCATGTGCTAATCTTTCTAAGGCTGAGTTGCTTTCTGCAAAATTCTTCGACAAGGTTTCATATCTAGTTTTAATTACCCTTTATAGCACTTCTTGTTGAGCTAACTTCTTTTTAATCTTCTTGATTTCCTTTGATTTACTTTGCTTCACTTTTTTGCTAGATGAGGCATCTACAACTTGTGGTTCTTGTTCTTCTTGGGGTGTAGGTGATGGAATATCTTCATACCTTGCTGTGAATACATCTACATATACTGAATTTTCATGCCCTGTGGTAATTGAATCTTCATGCCCTGTTTCAATCTGGTGCTCTTCATCCTTCAAGCCTGTGTAGGGAAGATTAAGAATGCTCTTGTTCACTGGGGGTTCTTCGGCCTTCTCTGTTTCACTGCTGAAGTTTAGTTTCTTCTTAGTTTTATTAATCTTAGAAGAAGGAGAGGGCTAGTTAACTGGAACTGGAGAGATAACTCTCCTCCTCCTCTTTCCACTCCTGGGAGTAGAAGACTTCTTGGAATGAGGACTCTTTTTACCCTCTGGTTGTACATCAGTCTGAAAATCATTCCAGAACAAGAAGTAATTCCATTCTTTGCTTCTCCTCTGTAATAGCTCATAAACCAAGAGTTTAATCAAACCATGGTGGGATAGCCTGCCTGCAACTTTATTGGGCTTAGCCTTGACCTGATGAGCCATCTTAGATAATCTTCTGTGGAGATAATAGGGAAGATTGAGTGGGTTTCTACCGGTGAAATGATTCATGATTTTGAAGTGGTAAATCATCACCCTATTATATCTTCCTTCACAAGTTATATAAACCAGAATGGATTTTAGTAACTGTTGCCATTTCTCTTCAAGGAAAGACACATGAATGCCTTTCTTCCATATCAAACCCTTGTGTTCTAGTTTCAAGTAGGACATGAATTCAACATTCTTTGTGACAATGGTTTTGAACTAGTTTTCTCCAGTCCTGGGAAGCTCTGTCACCTCAACTATGAGGGCTTCATCCACCTTGAATTCATCTTAACCGATGACTGCTTTCCTTCCATCGAAAGTCAAGGCAAAAGATTCTGCCACCTGCTGGTGAGAGCTCTGTAATTTTTTACAAAAATTATAGCAACCCGCGTCCTTGAAAAGTTGGTATACCTCTGAGTGTGATTCCAAGTAACTAATGTCATCCAACTCCTTCCTCAGAGTTGAACCTCCTTTCTTCATCTGTCGCAATGTTCTTGTACACCTGCAATTGAAAAATCAGGTTTTGGGGAAAAGTTACACAACGTAGACTTAGGAAGCTTTTGCTTGGCTGTGATAGGGACGAGAAGTATGAGGTGTGCATTAGAACTTGGCGTTGATTACAAGGGATGCGAAAGAGTGACTTAAGATTTGAAACAATCATGGTTGGTGACTGTAATGATGGGAAGTATGCAACCATGTGATCTGATGAAACAACCATTTGAAAAGATTCGGTATATCATGTAGAGATTAGCTCCAAGTCTCTAAAAAATTTTCCTCCTATCTTTTCGGCGGCTAATTGTAATCATAAAACCTCAATCCCGACGGTTTCGGCGTGTGAAAGGACATGCTGACTCCTCCCACGCTTCTGTGATTTCGGTGGCTAAAATAACCCTGAATTGCTTTGTTTAAGCTGTCGAAAGCTAAGACTTTCGGTATTTAAGAAGCACTTTTGAAGAAGCGCCTAAGCCACCGAAACATGATATTTGACTTAAATCAAATAAAAATGAGACCAAATGTTTTATCTAACTTTATTATATGCATAAAGCCCTAAAAAATGAGCCTTTAAAAATTTAAAAATGTATTTTCAAATGACATCCTATCACCTAAAATAAAACAACTTGATTATTTTATTTGAGGAGATAACAGAATGATAAGAAAATGATTCACATAACACCTTTGGACTTTGAGATAAAACCACATCAATGGTATCAGTGGGTAGTTAAAAGGAATGCCCCTTTTTATAATTATACTTGGGGTTTATTTACAAGAGACTTAGAAGCACAATCTAGGAAAGTTTGGGAACATGACTACTTCAGTCGATTGACAAGATTCAAACACTTAGGTGATAGTCAAGATTATAATTCAGAATTTCAGGTATTAGCCACAAGGGTGGATGACATAAGTGATGAACATTTGCTGGAAGCTTACATGGGTGGATTAAAAGAAGACATTAAACATGAGATTTTCTTATTACGTTCTACAAATATTATGGAAGCATTGCAATTTGCTCGTCATATTCAAGCCAAGAATAAGAATACACACAAGTCTACCATTGGAGCATAAACATGAAGCAGAGATCATTTTTGGGTTCATAAGACAACCATACCTCAACCAACAAGGTTGACACCTCAACAAATGGATGCAAGAAAAGCAAAGGGACTATGTCTCAATTGTGACAACAAGTACAATAAGGGGCATAAATGCGGTGAGAATAAATTATTCTACATAGGCTGTGAAGAGGAAGAAGATCAAGAATTGGAACCGTCGCGAGATCTAGATCTAGAAGAGACTACTCCGACAATATCTTATCATGCATTGGCCAACATCAACACTCCACAAACCCTCAATATACTGTTAAATTTTTTTTTAATTAAAATAAAGTACCAAGGCAAGTGTTTCTCTTCCCTAGGCCCTAAGGGGGAGAAAGTGCCGAATGTGGGTCCTAGTCATTTAATTTGTGAGATGCAAATTAAAATGTGACTTTATGATTAAAGTGAGGGTGAGTGAAGAGACACCAAATCTCAGCCACCCATCTAATCTAATCTCA
>JASDQU010235613.1:2900-14859 GCA_032191745.1 Picea mariana
ACCTAAAATATCCACTATCATGAGATCATAAGTTTGGTATCTCTAAACTCCTCTATTCCCCCCTTTCCATGGAAATCCCTCATTATATAGGATTTGGAGGCTTAATCACCATGGAGAGGATCACTCATCAGATCCACTAAAAAGGGATCTGAAAGATATTTAGGGAGAAAATATTTCTTAAGGATTTTAGGGAGAAAATATCTCTCAAGGATTTTACGGAGGGAATATTTCAACCATCCATGAGATCCTCCATATTCCCTAAAAAATAGGAAACCAAATGTGAGGTGGATTCCCACACTTAATTAATTTCTTTTTCATGAATATTAATAATAATTCGTGTGCACTTGGTATTTTTGCCTTCATGTAATATATCCCTCCTCCACATTGACTAGGGATTGTGACATAGGTTATTCCATGGTGTTAAGGTGTATGAGACACTTATATGGCACTTATGACACTTAGGGAGAGGTATGTAGGTGTGCAAATTTCATGTGTAATAGAATTTCCCCTAAAGTGTGAGGTAAGAAGAGAGAATGATGGTCGAAACACTTTACAAATATTTAATGCAACGGTGTGGAGTTGGAGAACCTGGAAGAAGCTACAAACAACCATCATATAGTATTAATGTATATTCCATTTCAGAGGTAGGCATACCTATGCTCAGAATATGAGATGACTTAAAGCATGGTCGCCGACCAATACACTGCGAATCCATGAAAAAATATTGGCCAAGGATATGGCCACCAAATATACAATGTGGATCCATACCTCCATGACATGAACTGATCGTAGCCACAAGAAATACATAGTGGAGCTACGAGATGATAAAACATAGCCACATACCAATACAATGTGAATCTATGTGACAATCTATACATCAACATGCTCAAATGATCTCCTTCACATCTTGGGAAAAGCAGTATAACATAGTGAATTCTCAACCCAGGGTCTTCGTCCCAATCCTGATGTTGTACGAATCTAGCCATGAAAATAGATGTTTTGATGTCGAACATGGTAGAAACCACTTGATTACTGGTCATTGAGGTAAACCATTAACAAGTGCAAGGGAAATCACCAATGATGTCAATGACTCCCAAGGTACCCTACTACATTCCAACGAATGTGAATAAATGAGTTGAGGTAAAACATTCGTGGAATCATCCGATCAAAGGTCAATGATGTAAACCCACTGTCAAAAGAGAGGAGACCTTCCATTGAGGCATCCAGGTCCCAAGGTACTAACCGGTTTCTAAGTCTAATTCTTGGATGATGTGTTGAATTCGATAGGAAAAGACTCATCGAAGGAGGACATTAATGTATCCCCCATCAATGACATGAAACTAACATAGGAAAGTGATGTAAGATGGTGAATCAAATGAGTATGGACTGACACATGGAATAGAAATTGCAAAAACTACAGATGGATGGTTTGAAGTGAAACTTCCCTTGAACATGGTGAGGCACGACAACTGACTTGGAAACACTGACTTGACAAGTACCAAAAATGTAATGTGATGACAATAAGAGAACTCTTCGACTGGACGAAAAAGTATGGAGGCACATGGAATTGGTATGACTTAGAGACAAGCAAATTACCCAACTGTAAGACGAGACGCAAACAGGTGCTATGTTCAAGGGAGACAATAGCTGTCATAAAGGATTCTCAAAAACTTGACCCACTTCCTTCAATTTCCCCCCCCACCCAAATAGATGAGTACCTCTTTTTAATTCAACGAGCTCAAGGAGGATAACACATGCTCGATATAACTCACCTTCGGTAAGACCCTCTTCCTTTGTTTAACGAATTAGAAGAAGTAAGGGTCTGTTCCCATATGGGTCCTTCAATGTGTAGTTTAGCGAGTCCAGAGAAGGAAAACTTAGTGGTTTTTCATGTTTAGAGAGTCTGAAAAGAACTTAAAGGTGACTCCAAGGTTGTCCTTTTTCATAATTTTAGTCTCTCGAGGCCGAAAAAGAGATAAACTACCACTCGAAAGATGCCCTTTCAAACCTTTTAACGAGTGTGAAAGGAAGCAAGCTCACTCAACAATCTTTTCATGTTTAAAGAGTCTGAAAAGAGCTTAAAGGAGACTCCAGGGTGTTCCCTTTTCGTATAACCTTTACGAGTCTGAAAAAGTGATAAAAGTATACTCGGTTACATTCTCATGTATTTAAGAGCACGATAAAGAACAAAGACTAAGCTCGTTATTGGTTTCATTTTTACACAAGATTGAAACAAAATTAAACTATGCTTGTAAATTCCCAACGTAATTTCCAAAGGTAGGGATACCCATGGATGGTTGGTACTCTACCCCCAGCTTGAAAAGATAGCGACATAACTCTAGAATGATAATCAAAGGTTGGAGACATGCCCCCCCAAGCTTCATTTCATTCGTCGACTTTGAGGTTGTCACCAATTTCTGTACTAGATGGAGAAAACGGATAAGGGCAGATGAAAGGAAGGTTCAAATACGAGACCCAACGAAATACTAGACTCGACATCTATGAGATCTAGCTAAAGACTCTACTCTATATCTATGAGATCTAGCGAAAAGAATCAACTCAACGAGAGAGGTGAATGTTTCATTTTTTAATGAGCTTGACACAAGAAAAGAACTATGCTCAAGACCTATGTTTCATTTTTTAACAAGATTTCCACATAGAAGAAAAACTATTTTCAAGGTTTCTGGGTTCAATCCCTAGATTTATGTTTCATTTTTTAACGAGCTTTCCCCAGAGAAGAAAACGATGCTTGTAGCTTCTATTTCATTTTTTAACGAGATTGCCACAGAGAAGAGAAACTATGCTCAAAACCTCTCCTTGATCATGGCTTCCAAGAGGACAATGTTGTGGATGGAATACATTTCAAGGGACAAATGTTAGCCATGGCTTCTAGGAGATCTTCATTAGATGGAAGAAAAACACTCTGGAAGGATTACATGTCGATGACCTTGATAAGGGTAGGGATATATGGATCAAATATCCCTATCGAAGAGATGACTGTGTCAACTACCGGATCTAAGTCAGGAGAAGGGAGAGATTCCCTCTCATGCGGGGTTGAATGCATAGGGTAGGTCGTTACATAATTGACCCGTGGTAGGGTGGACATCGCTGGCATGTGTAGACCGTTCAGGGAAGGTGGATGGTTGACCATATGATGAGGTTCAATGAATGAAAGTTGGTCGATCATTACTATGTTTCCATTGTGAGGGAAACACATCACTCGAAAGAGAGTCGACACCAATGCTCTCATAACACAGACATAGTATCTCCCAAGGAGAAAGTTAAAGTCCAAGGGGTAGTGAACTACCATCACATTGATGTATATCATTTTACCTCCCAAAGTAACCAGAAACTGAGGAAGGATCCCTAAAGGTTGACTAACTCGTTTTTCAAAGGTCAAAATATTCTGAGTCATGGGTGCAAGTTGTGGTGAACCAAAATCCTGCCAAGCATTCATGGATAAGATGCTAACAGAAGCACCTTCATCTATTACAGTTTTAGGAATAGTCCTATCACAAACCTGCACGGTGATTTGGAAAGGCACATAAGAGGGAAGACGGGGTTATGTCAAATGATTCCAATCAATAGAAATCATATGATTGCTTGAAGGGGGTGTCATCGGGATCGATAGAGTGCCCCCTTGTTTGGGTGAATCAGTATTAATGAGGTAGACCTGAGTGACATCCTCACACTTTGAATGAGGAGTGGGATCGATAGGTGGTGGAACTAGATCRGACACTTTGGTTTCACTCTTCAAAGGAGGAGTGGGATCGAACGAGGAACYAGATCGACCACTTTAGCACTCTTCAGAGGAGGAGTGGGATCGACCAATGTCAGAACCAGACCGAACACTTTGGTACTCTTCAGATGAAGAGTGGGATCGAYTGATGGTGGAACCTGATTGACCACTTTGGCACTCCTCAAGGGAGGAGTGGGATTGACTGATGACGACACCAGATCGATCACTTTGGCACTCCTCAAGGGAAGAGTGGGATCAACCGATGAAGGAACCGGATCGACCACTTTGGTACTCTTTAGATGAAGAGTTGGACTAACCAGGGATGGAATCGGATTGACCAGTCCATCAACTAACGATGGGTTGGGATAAATATTACAATAACAAGTTGGAAGTTGAATCTTTTTCAAAAGAGAAGAAGCCTCGTCCATACGAGGACAAAGGTGAGAGTAATGTTCACCTTCGCATAACATTCAAGGAAATTTGACAATTGTCTTATTCTTACCAACCTTAATGTCACTAGTTGACGAGGCGTCACCGGCATGTCCAACAGGGGCTGATGACGTGGAAGACCACATTTCTAAGACCTTGGGAAGACCAGGGAAATCCCTCAGAAAGTGGTCACCCTTACAAAGACTGCAAGAGAATTTGGGTTTCGGATTCTTTGTTGTAGTCTTATTGATCTCATAAACACTCCCAGTACGATTAACAATAGTTGGTTGCTTGGATCCAACATATGATGTAGTTGGAGGCTTGGTCCCTTTTTGGTTCTTCTTCTCCTTCTCTTTTTGTTTCTTCTTTTTCTTATCAACCTGGCTACTCGCTTTAGAGGTTTCACTAGGTGAAGAAGGAGAAAGGGAAGGAGACTTGATGGGTGAAGAAGGAGAAAGGCCGACATGAGGTTGGTGTGTGGGTGGTGTTCTTACATCTGAAGCACTAGGTGCATTCGATATTACCGAAGTGGAAACCAACCATATCGGTAAACCAATTGTGAGACCTGGAAGGCTCAAAGTAGCGATGTAAGGAGGACCAACGTTTCCATAAGAAGGAAAAACAAAAGGTTCCCCGGAGCAAGGGTTGCTTCATTGGTAGTTCCAGGAACTGATGCCATAAAACACAGATCTAAACTAGAGTCTTCTAGGGAAAATAAACAACACACACTAAAAATATAGGAAGCAAGAAAACAAACAAAACCTTTTCACAATGAACGCACTAGTTGGTGATGAAGTCCAACATTGGAGAATAATATAAGAATGGGTTGAGATAAAGCGGGTGGAAAAGTTACATTGATGACCTGCTTAACAGACTTACACCCTAGTGTAAGATCCCACACATAATCGTGGGTATACCCTCCAAGGAGCCTGAGTAATTTTGGCCAACATCGATTTCAGGTACCATGAAGACTTTCCCCTCCACAGTCACCTCATGTAAAGACCCTAAAGATATAGGCTACTAAGGTTACCAATTATGAAAATGATGCATGGGGAAGCAGTCGATAGTTTGATCCATGCACAAGGGCAGGGTATCTAAGCCCAAAATCGACTCGAGAAGGTCCCCACAAAATTTTATTCTCAAGTGACCCCCAATAATACGTGCAATCTCTACACCAAGACCAACAAAGCAGGGTGAGTAACTCTGTCGACCCTAATGCAACCTCGTGATTGAACCTTGTGTTAGAAGGGCTTCCCAAGACAAAATGTAGCAAGTGGATTTAAACTCTCCCTATCACAAGATACTATGTTTGTTTATAGCTTTGGAAAGTTATCTTTCACACCTATTCCAAAGACCTACACCCTAATATAATGTAGGTTTGCTACCAGAAAATATAAAAAAGTCTAATAAATTTTAGTTTAGCACTTGATTTTTAAGGTTATTGTTTACTCAAGAGGAAAATGGCGTGGACTAAATGGTGTTTTGACCATCTCTAAACAATGAAAAGAATGAGAATGCAAATATTTCACTTCGATGAAATATATATTATGAGAAGGAGAAAATGTTTATCATTCCCAGATGCACAATGTCCCAAAATTTTATTAAACTCATCAATATCAAGATCCTCAAGAAATGATCCAAAAAAACTGTACACAAAGATCCTCAAGAAATGATCCAAAGAGATCGTACTTCAAATGCAAGATAGTTTCACTACCCAAAAGCAAGAATGCAACTATCTTCTTTATTTGATTCTAATGTATAAAGAAATTAAATGCAAATCCTTTAATGCTCCACTACTTTCAATTAAAAGAAAGAGGCAAATGCAGATATAAAAGGCATGAAGCAAAAAGGGCTACAGACAAAGCATGCAGTCAAAGCAATGAGAAATGAAAGAAAAAAGTAAGAGATAACTTGTTCTAACAAGAACTCAATCAAGGATTTGACAATGAACAAGCATTCAAGGAACACAAGAAAGTTCAGATAAGAATTCAAGAAAAGACAGGGAGAAAGAGAAATCACTCAAACTGTCTCGACAAAACAAGCAGCAAGAAAGAGAAATTTCACAATTCTGAAAATTTTTCAAGCTCAATTCAAGACAATAGGAAGTGATAAGTACCAAATCTAAACTTAAACAACTTCACAAACCAACATACAAAGTTTGGGTAAAGACTTTTGCAAAACAGACTGCAAAAATCTGAGCAGAAGAAGGCATAAAACCTACAAGAAAGAGACTAGCACTCCCTAACTCAAGGGAACAGAGTGCTATAATGCTCTTTAAATCACTGTAGGGGGGAACTGATCAGATATCAGTGCTCTGATATGCACTCCATTGGGGCGCTACCCTTCCCATAAATTCAAAATAGAGCCAAAATATTCACAAAAACTTACCCAAAATTCACAGAAACTGGTGAAATTTCTAGTGAAGATGGGAGAAAGGTAATGGATCATGAAAAAACAATAAAAATGATCTAAAAGGTGGGAAAAGGGCAGGGACAATCCAAGGAAATAAAAATCAATTTCGATCCCTAGTGGAGTCGCCAATTTCTGTTGTAGGAAAATCCCCCTGCGGACAAGTGAATCTCCTCTTGGATTCTAGACCCCTATACCAAGACAGAAAACATGATAACATTGGACACTAAAATTCCTTTGAATATAACTAACTAATCAGAAAGAGAAGGTGAATGAAGAAAATGTGATCCACCTTATTCNAAATGCAAATCCTTTGATGCTCCACTACTTTCAATTAAAAGAAAGAGGCAAATGCAGATATAAAAGGCATGAAGCAAAAAGGGCTACAAACAAAGCATGCACTCAAAGCAATGAGAAATGAAAGAAAAAAGTAAGAGATAACTTGTTCTAACAAGAACTCAATCAAGGATTTGACAATGAACAAGCATTCAAGGAACACAAGAAAGTTCAGATAAGAATTCAAGAAAAGACAGGGAGAAAGAGAAATCACTCAAACTGTCTCGACAAAACAAGCAACAAGAAAGAGAAATTTCACAATTCTGAAAAAGTTTCAAGCTCAATTCAAGACACTAGGAAGTGATAAGTACCAAATCTAAACTTAAACAACTTCACAAACCAACATACAAAGTTTGGGTAAAGACTTTTGCAAAACAGACTGCAAAAATCTGAGCAGAAGAAGGCATAAAACCTACAAGAAAGAGACCAACACTCCCTAACTCAAGGGAACAGAGTGCTACAGTGCTCTTTAAATCACTGTAGGGGGGAACTAATCAGATATCAGTGCTCTGATATGCACTCCATTGGGGCGCTACCCTTCCCATAAATTCAAAACAGAGCCAAAATATTCACAAAAACTTACCCAAAATTCACAGAAACTGGTGAAATTTCTAGTGAAGATGGGAGAAAGGTAATGGATCATGAAAAAACAATAAAAATGATCTAAAAGGTGGGAAAAGGGCAGGGACAATCCAAGGAAATAAAAATCAATGTCGATCCCTAGTGGAGTCGCCAATTTCTGTTGTAGGAAAACCCCCCTGCGGACAAGTGAATCTCCTCTTGGATTCTAGACCCCTATACCAAGACAGAAAACATGATAACATTGGACACTAAAATTCCTTTGAATATAACTAACTAGTCAGAAAGAGAAGGTGAATGAAGAAAATGTGATCCACCTTATTCTAATGTTTGTTCTTGCTGCTCCAACCTGAACTTGATATCCAAGATCCTTAGCATTGTTTGACACCTGGAATGCAATGGACAACAAGACAAAGAACTCCTACTCTACTCTATAAGATTACTCCAATCAAATCCATCTAAAAGACAAACATATGTAAAGAGACATACGTTATAAGGAAATAGGCGAAGCAATATATTAATGAGAACTCTTAAAGAAATACTTACAGATTGTAGATGCAGTTGCAACAACTTCCCCAAGTCCTCCTCGTCCAACCCTTGCACAAAGCTCCCAAAATCATGGGTTTGATATCCTAAAGCTTTCTCCCAAGACCATAGGTTTGATACCTAAAATCTCCACTATCATGAGATCATAAGTTTGGAATCTCTAAACTCCTCTATTCCCCCCTTCTCCATGGAAATCCCTCATTATATATGATTTGGAGGCTTAACCACCATGGAGAGGATCACTCATCAGATCCACCAAACAGAGATCTGAAAGATATTTAGGGAGAAAATATTTCTTAAGGATTTTAGGGAGGAAATATCTCTCAAGGATTTTAATGAGGAAATATTTCAACCATTCATGAGATCCTCCATCTTCCCTAAAAAATAGGAAACCAAATGTGAGGTGGATTCTCACACTTAATTATTTTCTTTTTCATGAATATTAATAATAATTCATGTGCACTTGGTATTTTGACCTTCATGTAATATATCCCTCTTACACATTGACTAGGGATTGTGACATAGGTTGTTCCATGGTGTCAAGGTGTATGAGACACTTATATGACACTTAMAACACTTAGGGAGAGGTACCTAGGTGTGAAAATGTCATATGTAACACACCTGAAAAGGTTCATGGACAATAGAGCTATGTTGAACATATGGAAGACTCACATTCTCTAGAAGGGAGTGTCGATGTATTGGACCATTGTTAAGGGATACCTTGGCACCAAGTCAATGGAATGCGAGTTGTGGTAGTATAGAGGCACCCTCGTAGGTGAAGAAAAAATATCTTTGTGCTTCTCTACAATATTTTTAATATGATTATGTTGGATAGAAAGGTCTTGGGCCAAGGTTGTAGTGGTCATAGTGACCTAATTATGTTTACCTTTTAACTAGATCGTTAAGAGGGAAAAAATTGTGATCTGAGAGATTCCTCTACCACACTATTTTTATGAGATCAATGAAGTGGCAGTAGTCAAAGATACCTCTAGTATCCTATAGAGATGACCTCCCAAATTAACAATGACATTGTGGGGCCAAGACTCATAGATAACATGACATTTCCACATATATGGTTTTCCTAAAATAAAATCACAGACTTCAAGTGGGGAAACATCACATGTTACCTCATCCTTGAAGGCCTTGATGAAGAAAGGAGAGTAAATATCAAGACAATTAGTCCAACCCATTGACTAAGAAGGGTGATATGAAGTTGAATAAGGACACCAAAAAGTAGTGTGAGTTCCACAAAATGCCCTGGCACAACATTGATGAATTTCACTCAAAACAGTCATTGGTGGCCGAGCTCAAAGAAAAAGAAGAAGAACCTAACTTGGACTTTGATTTAGAGCATAATAAAGGGAAACAAATCATTTATGCAGAACCCACTACTACCATCACAACCACAACAGTCCAACCAGAAGAAGTAGAGGAGCTCGAGGAGGGGGATTACCTCTTTCATTCACATATGTGGGCGAAGGGGACCCCACTACATTTCATTGTTGATAATGGGAGTCATAAGAAACCGATCTCAACTAAGCTAGTCAAAAGAATGAAGTTGTTGACAATGCCACACCCCCAATCGTATACCATCAGATGGTTGAGGAAGGGATGAGACATATACTTCAACCAACAATGTCGCTTTCCCTATGAAATCACGCCCTTCAAAGATGATGTACTATGTGATGTTTCCCCACTTGAAGTTTGTGATGTTCTTTTAGGACAACCATATATGTGGAAATGTCACACTATTTATGAGTCTCGGCCTCGTAGTGTCATTGTTATTCTGGGGGGTCAACTCTATAGGGTACCGGAGGTAGCTCTGACTACTGCCACTTCATTGATCTCAACAAAACAGTGCCACAAATTAATCTCTCAAACCACAATTTTTTCCCTCTTCAAAATCCAATCAGAAGGTGAACATAAGGTCACTACAACCACTACAACCTTGAACCAAGATATTTCTATCCAATAGAAGCAGGTCAACATGATTGTAGAGGAGCATGAAGATATTTCTACTTCACCTATGGGGGTTCCTCTTCACTACCATGTCCCACATTCCATTGACTCGGTGCCCAAATATATTACCCAATAGTCCAATCTATAGATGTTCCCTTCCAGAGAATGAGAGTCTTCCATATGTTCAACATATATCTATTGGCCACGATCCTTTTCAGGTTTGCTTGGGGTACCAACCATTAGCCCCCATTGATATAGGTCTTCTTGCTTCATCTTCACTGATAGAGTCCAGACCAAGGTAGATCATGCAACCATATTTTTTGAATGGATCCAACACCTCCACCAACAGGTTTATGAAATCCTTCCACAGGCCAAGTACAAGCATGATAACTACTTCAACAAGGCAAGTGACTCCCTATATATTGAGGGAACTTGACGCAATGGGGACCATTGACTCCTAAGGGGGGAGGACTGATCTAGATGGATCTTGATGGCCATCCACCTTCTCCACTAAATCAATGTTTTCGAGCCTATGGTTTTGATAAACCATTATTTTCACCCTTTTGATGGGGAACGTAATGTAATTCCATCTCCATTTGTAATGTAATGTAATTCCTACAATATTAAGGCATCGGATACCATTATAACTCTACAATTAAGTGTGCTTGGGATAGAGTAGTACTGGGATGGGTGACCTCTTCTAAAGTCCTAGTGTTTTACATTCCTATGACATTTTCTAAACTTAGACCAATTTATCCCACATGCATCATGGGAATTATTCCTCTCACTCTCTCATATATAATCCAGGTGAAAGAGGTCCTTTGAGCATGACGTAATGCTTATTTGCGAATGAGTGTAGTTGATATCTCTTTCTCTTCAGAGATAATCTACCACCATTCTATCTAGGAAGGGGATAAAAATTGTACGCACCCACTTTTTGTTACAATTCTCATGTGTCTTGTATTTTTTCCTCGTTAAGGAAGAGTGTTGCCCTTAATTAGGGGTTATAACCCTAAGAGAATGAGGATCAGTTAACATTAGTATTAGGACGGTCAAGGTTATTAGAACAAACCTCGGCATTAGAAAAATATTGGAAATCATATACCATTAGGTTGATGTATTTTTGAGAGAGTTTAACCCCTTTCATTGTATAATTTTTATTGACTCCATGTTGAGAGGATTTGTCACATTGGGTTCAATTTTTTCTCTTTTATTATTCTCCTACACTTTGTAAAGATATTTGTAAGMTCTAGATTTTGGGAGGAAAGCAATAAAGGCCCGGGACTAAGATTTTATAGTCCCCATATGGTGCAGTCATGTTGGAGTTACTTCACACATACCTGGGATTTCTTTTTCCTAAGGTTTTTCCTTGTTTATTAGTCATTATTTAGTCTCCTATATTTTAGGAAGAATATTCCTCTAGGGAGACTATTCTCTTCAGTTTTCAATTCAGTTTGATCAGTTGAGTGGAGTTTATATGCTACATTGGTATTGTCACCATGCAACATTGGGATCATCACCAGCTAATGTGCATTGTCCTTGGGGTCATCACCAGACTAGCGCATTACCCATGATTCCCTGATCTCCTCCTCACTTCACTTTGTCTCAATCAGTTAATTGAAAACTGATAGACTAGTTAACTCAACTAGGTGGCAGTTCACTTTCGTAACTATTGGTGTGTGTCTAGATCACTCTATACCACCATTATGGTGCATTTTATTCTCCTCTAGTGTGCATTGGTTGATTTATACTGAGTATATCATGTGTAAATTATTCATTATTCATTCAGTTAATGAGAATTCTTCAATTCTCTCTCTCTTGCTTCTTCTTTTTCAATTTCTCTCTGCAAATGTGTGTGTTATTTCCTAGCTAGATATATTATGTGTAGTTTCAACACATTTACATGGTATTAGAGCCAACAGACTACTATAGAAAAGCCACACCAAATTATTTTTGCAAGTA
>JASDQU010235614.1:2369-13794 GCA_032191745.1 Picea mariana
GGCGAGAGGAAGCGACATTTAAATGGTATGTCACTCATCCCTCTTTAGTTAGTAAATTCAATATCTAAAACTTAAGGAAAGCATCATGTTCTGGTGTGTTTTGTTCTATATCTAAGTGGATCTAGGGAGATCAGTTAGTGTTCGCACCTACTGATTAGTCCGATAACAAATAGGACTAGTCAAATACCCTATCTTCCACAAGGTGTATATACAAATGTAAGACGATCCAGAAGCTGAAATGTTTACCACAGATACCTTACTAATATATGTGAATATCCTCCGAATTTTAGGGTCTAAAACATTACAGAAAACATTTTATAATGAGAATTACGCAAAGACTCAGTTCAGGATGATTCTAGAACCCTATCTTGCACAGGCTGTATCTCCGAAATTATAAGGCCTCAGGAGCTGAAATTTTAAACCAACGTACCTTGATCAGTATAATTAATATCCTCCAAGCCATTTCTTCTTAAACGTTGTATAAACAAAGTTATAGTGAAAATTCCAAGTTGTCTCATATGTAGCAGCGAAACCCCAAGACCTTGAGCTCTGATGCCATATGTTAAGAACCAAATATCAATATAGCATAGAAAAACCTCAGAATAATTACTCTATGCCTTGAAAAAGAGATAAATTTAGATAATAATCCTCTTCGAGTGGGCAACCTCCTTATGCCCACATAAATGTACAACTCCAAGATGATTCTAAATGAAAATGTCTCCTTGGGAGACATAAGAGACTAGGAGGTATAACTACAACTAATGGAATAAAAGCGACATAAATAAAATAAAATTACTAATGTAATATGCCCCAATTAAGGGGTAATGAGCCAATATTAGGGCTTAACATTCTTGGGATTTCTCATCCCATATAAACAGAGTGTCTTTCTTCAAGAGATGCATGAAACTCTTAGTTATATTGGCATAGTTTACTGTAAACTAATGTAATAAGTTTTCCTTCCCCTGTAAACCCTAAAGTTGATGAATGTTGTGTGGGGGAGACAATATAAGTATTTCCTCAACCTTCATAGGATCCCCCATGATCCCATTCTCAGAAACTAAGAATCCTAAAAGATGAACAAACCTAACGAAAATGATGCAATTGTGAGGGTTTAAATGGATGCGATAATAATGAAATCTCTCAGATACAATTTGAAGGTGAGTGGAATTATCTACTCTCTTGTGGGAGTGATAAGTGAGATCGTTGAGATAATATTCGCCAATGTGCTTGAGATCATGAAAATAAAATGTCATGGCTCGTTGGAAGGTTGCTTCAGAAATTTAAAGGCCAAAAGGCATTTTTCAATATGAAAAAGTACCCCAAGGACAAATAAATTATGTCTTATGTTGATCCGTTGTTTTGATCTTAATTTGATTGTGTCTTGAAAATACATCCATAAAATAAAAAACCTCGCTTCTTGCACACTCATCGAGAATATGATCAATGAAAGTTGTTAGGAAGTTTTCTTTAGGACAATCCTTATTTAGGTCTCGAAAATCAATAAATACACTGATGCTTCCATGTTTCGTATTCATGAGAATGGGGTTGGATACCCATTCAGTTAATGGAACCGGGTAGATGAAACCAACATTAAGTAGTTTCTCCACCTCTGCCTTAATAGCAAGGGCCTTCCTAGGATTAATATCTCTAAGTCATTTTCGAATAGATTTATCATCCAGATAGGTTTTGATCTCATGTTTGATAATTCGAGGGTCGATTACCGACATATATTCATTTGACCAAGAGAATACATCACAAAATTCTTTGAAGAGATCGATGTAGTTATGAATTTCTTCAAGAGAACAATCCGCATCGATTATACATTTTCAATTTTGTCAAGAATTCGAGAGATGTCAATCATTATGGTAGGACAAATACTCACCATATTTCCTTCATCATAAATGTTATGTGTATCTTGTGTAACCACGGTGTGACTTACCATATAGATCTAAAATCCTCTTGTTCGATCCTAACAAGATCTGGGAGGAAGTAAGAGTGATGATTCATATCATCCCATGGCCTACTAGAAGCATTCTTGGACTCTAATATGGATTTATCTGAATGTAAAGTATCATCGAGTAAATCATGTGAGTAATAGGATGAGGTGGTCCATACGGGCTTGAGAACAAGATCCTCCACGTCCATCTATGAGGAGATAGGATCTGGGTCAATAGTAGAGTCAATAACAACTTGATACACCATCTCTACCACTAACAGTGGCATTTCCATTCCAATATGTGACAGACCTTCACAAGACATGGTCGGGGAAGGTAGGGTCCAAGGATCGTTGAAATAGAAAGTACAAGAATGAATATACCTCATTGATGAAGAAGACCTACTCGACATGGCATAAATGTGATGAATTGGTGCCATGAAATAAAATGCACCCATGAGGGAGGAATACATTCTGACACCAATATACTCAGTTGTTGGATGATAATTTTCTATCACGAGGATTGAAGTTCCAACTAATACATTGGGACTATCATGCGCAAAGGATAGCTGATCAATCCTCACGATTTTCCCTTCGTGAGGAAAACATAAAGTATGAAAAATAGCTAATACGACTGCAGTCATAGCATAAGTCCAATTACTCCCTAACAATAAATTATAGTCAAGGGGTGCATCAACCACCTAGACATCCACCTCCAACGTATTTCCAACTATCTGGACCAGAAAGGTGGGAAGAATTTCATGGGGACTGAAAGAAAAACCATCAAATAAGGTCAACATAGTCGAATATTGGGAGAGGGTTAGAGAGCCAATGGCTTTCCAATAGGTGAGGGACATCACACATGTTGCAAAGACTTCATCAGTAACAATATGTTTGATGGTATGCTTCGATTAATCCACATGGATTTGAAAGGCCACATGGTAAGGAAAGAGAGGATTCACATCCATGACATCAAACTTGATAAACTTAGAGCCACACAGGTATAGAGCTCCTAAAGAAGATAGCAAGGTGTTCCTTTATGAAGGACACATATGGAAAACCTCCAAAGATGACATCCCACAAGGGGTTTGAATCAGATCTTCGACAGTTGAATAGTTCTAGGCATCTCTAGCATTAGGGTTGTGGGAAGATGATTTTAGTACTCCTTTTAGAATATGAGGCAGACGCTCTGGATTTTTGATCTACAATTTTTTTTCTGGAGGAGGGGGAGACTTTGGACCTAGAACAACCTGTCAAGTACTGCAATAATGAGATCGGGTGGTTACATTAATCCGAGACTTGAATATAGTTACACATACATGATCACCTTCACGTGCCAAGGGGTTTTGATTCCCACTCACCAAATTTTCGGAATTAGAGGAGCTTAAGGCCATGTGATGATTATGTGGAAATGGATTAGTCAACATATTGAGTGGTTGAGATAAGATCCTCGTGGCTTCCTCAAGTTTGGTGCATAAGTGGGTAAGGTGATCATCTGTATAAGGTTTACAAGGAAACATCACATTCTTCTTTTCTTTCTTTCCCTCACAATATTTGTTATTCGATCTATCATTGTTAAAGTTGTCCTTTGGTTTATTATTATTATTATTCCTCCCACCCTTATAGTTGTTACCACGTCCTTTCTTTCTATTTCCTCCTGGTTGTTGGTTACCATTCGGGCTGGTCGACAATTGTACAAAATTCACATCTATCGACTGAGTGGAAGTGAATCACACAGATGAAGCTTGTCCTGCTATATCATGGCTTAGAGATAACTCCTTCAACTGGTGTGTCACTGAGTCTATAGACTTAGTATTTTTAGAGCCTATGATTCCATCAGAATGAGGCCCAGGATTTTGTCTAGGGTCGTAATTTAACCTCGATGCATCAAGAAGAATTTTGTATAACATCCTATATTGAGAATATATGACATACAATTGCTGGTCTTTGAAATTATATTCATCTTTTGATGTTACCCGGATGTAGAAAGATCCTTCGAAATATAAAGCAATAAAGACTTAAGAAACCATTCCAACAAGAACTTTGGAGGAATGTAGGCTTTGATCAACCTCTTTAATCTATGCCACTTTTGGATGTGGTCCGAGATATGGGTGGATTTGTTCTACTGGAGGGATAACATAAGTTCTATCTCAGTATCGTAACGAATTGACAACTGGAAGTGGTTGAGAAAGAGTCAAACCCTCTTATTAAAATGTTTGTATGTTCCCCCTGGTATCTCAATGTACCATTTCATTGCAACCCTCATAAGGGTGCATTAAAATAGTCGCAAATGAATAGAATCATCATTAAGGGAACTGGATGAGCACCAAAGATGAAAAGTAGTGACGTGATCACCAGGATCCTCGCCAGTCTTTCCCTCAAATTTTGGAATATTTGAAGGAAGCTTGGTGGGGACAGGGGGCCATGACAAATCATGATGCACCAAGTCATTCATTAATCTTGACAAGTCTGGAAAATTAAGCATGTCCAGAAAAGGGAGCCGAGGTTGGGACATCTGAGCCCATGATCTTGGGAAGTATTGATGTTAAGCGATTGCAGCCAAGCTAGGGTTCTCGTATGCACCATGGACCTATCCAGCATGGTAATAGCCTCCTCCAAAATGATACATAAGAGGTGGCATGGGCACCAAAACTGTAGGAATGTTATCATGAGGGTTATAAACATTGCCCCCAGCTAGAGGAGATCTAGGTTGGGGGGTTCCCATAGTATGAAATTGATCTCCCCCAGATGGAAATATAGAGGATAGAGGTGGATTCATCATACCAAACATGTTGGTCAGAATCAATGTGGAGGAGGAAACTGTAAAGGATGGAACATATGAAGTAGCTTGTCTGCCTGATTGATTACTCCATCCAGGAGAATTAAGACTAGGATTCGACACAGGAGGGAAAGGAGGTTGGATTCCAACCGTAGGATTTGTTTGGGCAATATGAGCTCCACCAAACGAAAGTGGAATATGTGAATGAGCCATGACCCTAATTCCAATATCAAGATTTTCATTATTCCTTGGAATGGAAGACAAAAGTTGCAATGTCATATTCAACATACCAAAAGAGAAAGGGTTAGAGATCGAACTAATGAACTGATCATTGTATCCATGAATACCAAAAAGAGACCCAAAAGGGTTCATTACTATGGTTTGAGTAGCAACCACAGGTTAAATAGGGGTGATTATGGGGACCTCCAGTACTACAACTGTAGTAGTTGAGGGCATCAAAGGAGTTTCATTAAATAGAGTAGGTATGGGACTTGAAGGAATCCTAGTATCTTTCTGACTCCACTTAGTACTCATACTTGTATGATCACAAGTTTGGTAAGTGGAGGTGTGTGTACCACATTTGATAACTTTACGCCTTTTAGAAGGAAAAGACTCAAGATGTAGTGGTAACTTTAACAAATGGGGAGACCTTGGGGGAAGTTGGTTTAGATCCACGATGAATCAAGACTCGAGATATAAAAACAAATCCTAAGGCCAACTAACAATCAAAGAGCACACCAAAATAAACAAAAAGGCCAAATGCACACAAACAAGAGATAGTATTTGAAAAGGGGCCTCCATCACTAGAGTAGGTATGCCTCGCCTAAGAGGGGCCTAAGACTCCCTTAAAAATATGAGAGGTATAAAAATCAGCTATAAGGACCCTCATGGGATTAACAATGTAGTTGGTCAGATTTCCCTAGAGAGGTAATCCTCCATAAAGGTTGTGTTTTGTTCAACCCTTATCTGACTCAGGGAACTTGCAGAATACCCATAAAATTAACCTGTGCGGATACCTATGTCAAGCAACTAAAGCCACCATGATATAACCAATGTGTAGGAGAACAATCGTAAGTTAGGTCCACCATATGGGGAGGGGAACAAAGCCCGAAATATTGAAAAAAACTCCTCTCGAGGAGGTAAAGGTACTAGAAAGATCCCAAAATACAAATAGATCCCTAGAAATATCTCTGATGCTAAGAAGGTATTAGAGGGATATCTCTGCAACCAACTTTGCATGACCTCATGCTTAACTCTGGTGTGAGCAAAGCCTCTTGACGTCACTAATAACACAATGGATTTCACCAGTCCCTGGTCAGACACATATGTTTATTTTAATATCCTTGGAGAATTTTACTCACAAAATCCTATTCCAAGGCCCTGTATCCTATGCTTGTTTGTGTACTTTGAAAAATAAAATCGTTTCTAATCAATTTTAATTAATCAACGTTACTTTTAATGGCTTTTTTTACTCAAAATATTTCGTCATGAAAATGATGAAGTTATGACTCAACATATTAAAGAAATGAATATAAACATAAATCTAAGTCCTAATCTTTAATTCCCAAAGGTAAAAATATTTTGAAATGCAACTTTCAATTCAACTCTGCAACTTCAATAAGATGAAATATTTCATATGTATCAATATCAATACTAAATAACCAAAAGAGAAAATTCCAAAATGAAAAATCTATTTTTTTGTATTTTCAATATAAAGGAATGAAAATGCAAGGATTGAATAACAACTTGATATATAGACCCTACTGCAAGGAAAAAGAGACAAGAGAAGAAGGATACCAAGAAGAAAACACTCAGACCAAGATGCAAGGACAACCAATGAAAAATATGATGAGAAAAAAAAACCGCTTGAAAATTCAACCATAAAAAGGTTTCCTATCACTCTACATGCACTCAACAGTTAGGAAAGATACTCAACAGTTAGGAAAGATACCCAAGAAGTCTCAACAACCATCAAAACTCACCCAACAAACACCAATCTTAGCAGGTAAGCTTAAAAATTTGATGTACGTAGTTGTTTAAGGAAAACTCGTGTATGTACGTGCCCTATAGAAGGACAACTCACGTATGTATGCATCTGTCAAGTGAAAAACCACATATAAGGCCAATAAACTTAGATACAAAGTAAAAATAGGTTGTCAAGCAATCATGTGACAAGGAAACCTAGGCTAACAAAGAGTAATCGAAGGAGAAAAATGCTTCAAAACCCAAAATAGAAGATTGAATCCCCAGTATGGTCACCAATTATGTTACAAAGAAAATCACTCTATGGCATGGGTTAAACCACGACAGATGGAATGAATTTAGAAATCAACTCTAATCCGAAGTATGCTATATAAATGAAAACACTAACAAGACAAGATATAGAGCCTACCTTGTCTAGACGTTCAATGAAGACCATCATTGAGTACTCGACTCAAAGCTTTATTCCTACAACTTGTCCTCAATAACTAATATATGTAGGGATATGGTGATAATATATAATTTTAGCACATACAATAGGATAATCCATTAAAATTAATAAAAAATACACCCACGAAATAATAATTCAAATATTTGCAAGACATCAATTGGAAGAGAAAAGAGTATTTCTATTAAAATATGATCAACAAAAGTGTATTAGTGACAAAATTTCATGTCGACATGTCTCAAAACCAGGAAACTAATTCCCTGCTAGTTGGGCCTCCACCACTTCAATCCTCCACCAAAGAAAAGTTCATATAAGAGAGACAATGAGGTTTTTGATCAAAAGGGGAAGATCTTGGGGGATGAACAATGTGTTCATACTTTAAAGGACAAAAGGATGCAGATTCAATGTGAAGTGAAATTTCTCTAGAGTACCTTTTCTCTCAAAAGTTGAATTCTCTCCTCTTTTCCATGGTTTGGATATGGCCCAATTTATAACCATCAAATGGAACTGAACGGTCGAGTCAAAACTTTTCAATTATATGGAAGGTCAACAATCATGGATCTCATGATGTGACATGGAAACCCGACACAATTTTTAGTTTTGAGCACCAAACTCGATGTACGCGAGCTGTAGTGGTGCAACCTACGTATACACATGTTGTCTAACTTGTAGGGCACGTATATGTGCAAAATATGAATTTTTGGCTTTGGGAATTGCAAAATGGGACTTCAAGTCTACATAGGGAAATGGAGAAGGCCTTCTGAGCAAGTTGCATGAGGTGAGGCAAATCTTGCTATAACAAATATGACGGCTCATATCATCCTTCTTTCCAAAGAGACTTTTCAAGGTGGTCCAAATCTCATTTGGAGTCTTGCATGCGACAACATGAAACCATAAATCAAATGAAATTAATTAAAGAAGAAGTTTGGTGGTCTCATCCTTACAGTTCTCTCATCTGATGTTCTCAATAGTTGATGTAGGTTTTGTTTCTCTCACCATTGTCATTATGTTAATGTTAATGTTTCATCAAAACCTTCATAGGAGAACTATCTAAAGCAAATAAAAACAAATCTTATCAAGAAAAGGACGAGAGATTCAATATGGAAGAATGAGAAAATATATTCACACTACTCCAATGAGACGATCAATGATAAAATTATACAATGAATGAGTGATACACACTCATATAGGGAATAACATTCCATAATTAAGAAAAGAAAACTAACAGTGACCTCTTCTTAGGAATGCATGTATGCATAATAGTGATGGTCAAAAAATAGAAAGTCTAAAATAGAACTATTCCAGAAAGATACCACTAAACTAGTGAGTCAAAAATAGAAATATGTTCAACAAATGAAACACTTGGAAGGATTTTCATATATTTGTTTCTCTTCCAATAGTTTTAATATGATGTCAACATGTTGTACATGTTTTTCCCTAGATTTATTGTAGAATAGAATCTCATCAAAAAATACTAACACAAATTTTCTTAGTAAGGGTTTTAAAATAGAATTCATTAAGATTTGAAATGTTGAAGGTGCATTAGTAAGGAGAAATGGAATCACCAAAAAATCATAATGACCTTCATGTGTTCTAAAGGATTTTTTGGAAATGTCTTCTTACCTCATTCTGATTTGTTGATATATAGAGTGGAGATCTAACATAGTAAAAAAAAACATATCATTGAAATTCATCTAATAATTCATCAATGACACAAACAAGAAACTTATCATTAATGCTCATTTTGTTGAATGTCTATAATTTGGACACATACAAAATGAACCATCCTTTTTTGAGACCATCACCAACTGTGAAGAAAAAACACTTTGGATAGGTTGAATGATGTTAGTGTATAACATTTCTTCAATCATGTGATCAATCTCACTCTATTGTGCATATGGGAACTTGTAAGGCCTAATGTTAGGTGGTAGACATTATGGTTGCAAATTAATAACATGGTCTTGATCTAGAGTAGGTAAAATACCCTTATTATTCTCTTTAAATACCTTCGAATGAGCATTGATAACATTTTGCAGATCCACTATAACATAAGTTCTATATGTTTGAACATATGGTGAAGAAAATTGTGCAAGTACACCATTGTGTCTCTTTTTCAGTAATTTTTTCATGTCGTTAGAGATTATCACTTTAGAGGGCTTCCCTTGGATATGTCTGAGTTCCATTTCCTTTTCTTTTGAGGAAAATATCAGGAAGAGTTATTGAAAATTAAAAGTCGTTGTTCCCAATGATTGTAACCATTGGACCCATATTACAACATTATCACCACCCATTTGAATTGCAATCATGGGACTATATAATAAATAATCTCCCATATTGAGCTTAATACTCTGGAACTTCCATGAAAATTTAATTTTACCTCCATCTACAATCATTACTTGAGACTCTAGTGATGGAAATACAAAACAATTGAGAAGTTTTGCTAATTTTCAATTAATGAAGTTATGGGTACTACTAGAATCACTCAACATTATGATGACCCACCAATTTCTAATACCCACAGGTCCAGAGTTTTAAAAAACTCTACTTACAATATCCTACATTTGGACTTCTTACAGTCACTTCAATAGGGGACCAAAACTCTCCACTAACAGAACCTTGGATTCTCTATTGTTACACACATAATTCCTACCTTAAGTGATTTTCATTAGAGTGATAACCTTCCTTTACATTCCTAGATCTAGTTTGTCTAGGCATTAAGATATTTCTCCTCTATGTGACCAAGCACTATAATCACATGCTTATTCATTTAAATGCTTATGCCTTATCACTAATTCTTTATGCAATCGTTGATATGACCACGGGCTGACCATATTGGTGAAACTCCTATACCAGTGATCACAACATACACTGTTCACCAATGTTTCGATCTAGTATAGTAGAGCCTTGACTCACCGAACCTCAATACTAGAGTACTGGATACCGGATATACCAGGTGTTCAACTTGTTGAAGCTCTCAAATTTGTTAATGACCTAGAGGACCAATATACTGATATGGCGGGGGACTCATTATAGAGTCACAATCAATGGAGTCGATATCCTAGGGATTGATAGATTGGGGTGTCGAGACACCTTAACACTTTACACTTGATCTTTTAATGCATCAGGGGTCGGTAGGATGGTAACCTATAACCTTTGCAATCGAACCCTGATGTCAAGAAGTAAGGTCTATTAGCACAAATGAATTATATCTTTTTTAATTTTCACACAATGGAATCATTTATAGATGATACATCAATACAATATAAAATATCAATTTGGATAGGGTTTGATCTGTAATTAGTTAGGTTCATTTATTTAACTAGTGAATGAACACCAAAATTCAGTCCTCTGGGATATTTGCTAGGAGCATTTCCTCATTGATCCTTCCAGTGATCAACAATAGATCTAATTCATGATTGTTCAAATATTTCTTCTATTTATTTTGACTTTTGGTTTCGCAAAATTTGATATTTAAAGTGAATCCAAACCATCGATCTAACTCTTTATATAATAGCTACAATTCTCTATGCATAATGAATATATTTTCGTTGTGGAAATCATAGATTTATATTCAATCTACAGACTCGACTCTTAGAACCTCCACACAAAAGTTAGAAGGACCATATAACACACAAGGAACCCAATCTTAATCAATATTCCTATATTATAACTCAATAAAGAATTACATAGATACAAAACAATTCCAATACAAGGAAGCACACAACATGGTGCAATTTTTTAATTTACAAAATCACTGTACATGGTTTTGGAAGTTACCTCTCATCCCGATCTATAGTCTGGGCTTCTTCTTGACACTCTCTCACTCCTTTGGCCAATTCATTAATAAATTGTATTTCTCTAATTGTACAACATGCCACACACTCAATATTTGATATATGATTCTAAAACACACAAAAAAAATACTACGGACTATACTCTTTCCAATGCAATTTTTCTCACAAAATTTGGATCCTCTATGAAGAAGTTATAATTGTTTTACCTAGAGCACCTATTCGAGACTAATTACCGAACTAGATTTTATAAAGAAATTGATCGTAATTTTGAAGAGAGAACAAGTCTCCCTTTTTATCTAAACATTCTAGAAAACCCTTTTCATCCATTTTATTTTAAAGGATAGAAAACCATTCAACATTTCTTTGTAAAAGAATTAATTTGTTCTGAGCATGTTGAATTAGGATTCTTTTTGTAAAAACATTTTCAATCTCCAAGACCATGAGAGAGAGTGAGAGGAGGGGGGAGAGAGAGGGAAGTGGGGTAAATAGGT
>JASDQU010235618.1:14059-31119 GCA_032191745.1 Picea mariana
TGGTTAAAAGTTTTAGTGTGGTAACATATAGGCTTACAATATTGCATCAATAATGCACCCATGGTGTATCTTCTGGCATCTATGTCGATCTCAAAAGGTTTTTGAAGAGTCGAAAATGCTAATACTGGTGCAGTACTAATCTTCTCCTTCAAAATGTTGAAATTTTGTTGTCACTTTCCTTCCCACTGAAAAGTCTTCTTCACACTGGTTAAGGCATGCAAAGGAGATGCTATAAAAGAGAAGTTGGGAATGAAACTCCTCTAATACTAGACTGCACCTAAGAAGCTTCAAACTTCGGTTACCCTTTTTAGCTCATGCCAATTTACAATTACATCAACTTTGGATGTATCAATTTTCAATTGTCCTCCTCTTACAATATGACCTAAGTACACAAGTGTAGTCTTGCCAAACTCACATTTAGATAATTTTACATACAACTTTTCCCTTTAAAAAGTATCCAATACTTGTTTTACATGCCTCACATGTTCATCCCTAGTCCCACTGAAAATAAGAATGGCGTCTAAGTATACAATCACAAATTCATCTAGGAAAGGCATGTACATCATTCATCACACACATGAAAGTTGTTGGATCATTACAGAGCCCAAACGACATAACTAACCACTCAAAAAATCCATGTTTGGTTTTAAAGGCAGTTTTCCATGCATCCTATTATGTGACCCTGATTTGATGATATCCACTGCGCAAATCCAACTTAGTGAAATAAACAACATTCTTCAATTGATCAAGTAAATCATCTATATGAGGAAGAGGGTATCGATTTTTCGCCGTGATTTTATTTAAGATGCGGTAGTCAACACACATTCTCCATGTGCCATCCTTATTTGGCACCATCACGATTGGAGAACCATAAGGAGATGAGCTGGGCTTGATGACCCCTTGATCCAATAAGCCTTGTACCAGCTTCTTGATCTCTGTCATCTTCACAACTGACATCATGTACATGCCCGCATTAGGAAGAGGAGAATCTTGCTGAAGATGTATCTCATGTTGGGTTTCCTTCTTAGGAGGTAATCCCTCTGGTTCCTGAAAAATATCACCATACTTAGAAACAATATCAATTAATTCTTTTTTATGAGATGGGTCACACCCTTGGAAACCATCGAATACTCCGACATCTTTCTCTTTGACGACCATGAGTACATATCTCTTATTAGTGTTTATGAGTCTTTTCATTTTCCCTGCACTAACAAGTGTTGTATTTACCCTCATGTTGTGATCTCTAACAATATATTCCACTCCCCCTTTAGTAAGGTGGTATTTGTTGTCATGACGAAAGGAAATTTTTTTTCTATCATAAAGATAAGGACTTCCCAATACTATGCCACATATATCAAGTGGTACAACATCTAAATCGACTTCATCAATCAACTTTGAAGCAATAGCAAATCTGATCCTACATTGTTTGGTGACATTAAGTTTTTCGTTATCACATACCCAACCAAGAGGATAAGGCTTCGGATGTGGTTTCGTTTCAAGAACCATCTTCTTGGAAAGTGCTTCATATATTAAGTTTACTTGGGAACCCATATCGAATAATATATCTATCTTAGTATGTTTAGATACTACTCTTATGTGAAATAATTCATTCCTCTTTCGTTCATCCACATGAGATTCATTATTGGAACTTGAACTAGCATGAAGAGAATATTTACCTTGTACTCCAACCGTTGTGAAGTTTCCTTCATCTCCTGAATCGGAACCGAGATCTTGTTGCACTGTAGCAACGATTTGTGTCTTTCCCTTTCCATCGAATTGTTTCAATTTCTTTTTTGGATGTAGTTTCCAGTAGTGTTCTTCATCGTGACTTCTCTTCTTTCAATGAGTGCAAGATGGTTTTCCTCCTTCTCTCATCACTATGGCAGTGTTCTTGTCCTTCCTTTTAAACTTCTTAAAATTTTTATGTGGGAGATTGGAAGGTTTCTTCATGGGATTTTCTTGAACATGTTTCCGCCTATTCTCAAGGTGAGTGGCTTGCACACAAACTTCGTCAAGACTAGTGGGGTTAAACAAGAGCAAAGTATGATGAATATAACTGTGAAGTGTGCCAATATACTTCATTAAAGTTTCATAAGAATCGAAAGGAATTTTCAATGTAAGAGATTTCTTCCTAAATTCTTCTGTGAAACTTTGTACAGTTTGACCTTTACTTTGCCTTAAAGTTTTCCATTCCATCATTGCTTTACGTAAATACCCTAATGGATAAAATTTATTCCTTATCGCTGATTTAAATTCCGACCATGAGGAAAGAATATTACCACACTTACTTATTTCCTGAATCTTGCTCTCCCACCATACGAGAGTGGTGCCTTCCAACCGAAGAGAAGCCAATTGCACTTTAACTTCCTCTTCATCAATATGTTGGACATGAAAATACACTTCAACCTGTCAGATCCAATTATCTAGATTTTCAGGATTAGCATCCCCATTAAACATAAGTAAAGAAAATTTTACATCAAGATTTAATAATGGTTTCTTAAAAGATACTTTATGGCTAGAATGATGAGAATGATGAGAATGCTCAGAGGAAGAATAACTAGAACTTGAAGGTGAAGATGGAGGCTCAGGAGGATCTCCTCCAGCCCCTTGGTTTATTGAAGCATCATCATTTGCATGTGCTTCCTTTTTCTTCCCTTTATTCTTCATCCTCTTCTCGTAATATCCATACATTCATTCGACCATTTCTGACATGTGATAAAAGACCATGTGAAATTTTTTCTCCTGTTCATCATGCTTGTCCTCTTCTGCCATTTTCTTCCTTCGAGATGCATGACCAACCTCGGGATTTAAAGTGTTAAGAGTTCCTTCACCCTGCTTATGCTTGGCCCTAGTAAGCATTCACACTCAACAATTAAATTCAAAGATGATTGCTTTGATAACAACATGATCTAGGATCTTTCATCGTGACTTATAAAGAATTGCATTAAATGAGCATAAATTAAAGTGCACCATTAAAGAAGGAAAACTAAAAAATGAAGAGACACAAGCATCATATCTGAACACAAAAACTTGATAAAAGAGTTTGTCCCTGATGGACCATGTCTCCGGGTCCTTCTCTCAAATGGGTAGGCTCTTTCATTAACTCCACAAAAGAATTTGGTAAAATACATAAGTATACCTCATTCTGAAATAAAGCTGCATAAATAATTCTCAGATCATAAAAAAGACACCACCATTGAGTTCGTGGTATCGAATTACCCAAAAATGACTATCTCCACGCCTCAATACGACTCTGGCACTCCCAAGCCCAAGAAGAATTTCGTCTCAGTTTTCATGCCCTATGCAACCTGCAATTATGACTGTACTTTGCATTGAAATGCATGCTTGGATGGTCGTATGGCTCATGCACCTTCCCCCTTTCCATGGCCAGGCAGATGCATCTTTTAATAATTAAAATGGGATTTTTTTACCATGTGGTACCCGCGACTTGTTGCTTAGGGGCAAATATATTAAGGCATTCATTATGGCAGAGGTCCCGGGGTCAAACCCCACAGAATCGCCTTTTGGGATTTGCATTGTTGTAATGTATGTATATGTATAGTTTCATTCCATCAGTTTGAAGGTGTCTCTAGAACATTCTCCAATGATGTATAACTATGGCTATGGTTGGCGTGGTTCGCCATATTTGGTAGACTCGCCAACCATTTTTTTTTCCAAAATTTGTTTACGGGTTGTCCTAGTGCATTTCCTGCCTACCATGTGGCAGCCCCTGAATGGGTCACGTGGTGACCTCTCATTGGTCCACGCTGGCCCCTACTAATTCAGCATGCCATGTCTACACACCACATCATCATGTCACGTCAGCATGCCATGTTATCCATATGAACTGTACAGACTTCCATGTGGAACGATAGAAATTGGTCCACAAATTGGTCCAAAAATGCCAAAACCAGGTGGCATGTGGCAACCTTTGGTGCTTCCACATCATCATGCTGACGTCAACATGCCACATGTCACCTTTCTACTCCTACCACATGTACTCTATGGATGTTGATGTCATCTGTACAGATGTTGACGTTAGCAGTACAGATCCTGACTCACCCCCCTCTAATTGGACTAGTTTGACCAAACTTTAACCATGAATATCTTTCAATCCATAACTTCGTTTGATGATCCGTTTGATCCATTATAAATATTGCAACGCGCTCTTTGTGATCATGCCATTTTCACTGAGTTTTTGGAACTTTGAATTTTTTCCCTTTCTCTGTCTGCTAGAGCCATTATGAGCATCCTGAGTTGCCTTTGTAAGTTCTGAGTTGTTTTTATCCTTCTCTGGATCATTTTTGGATCAAACAACTAGATTTTCAACAATAGGAGTTGCAACACAATGAGTTACAACAACCAAAATTGTAGCAAGGGAAATATTAGAATTACAACAAAGTTAAATAGAGGAATTGCTAGAAATAAATGAAAATGAGTAAGAGACACTACAACATGTTGAAAGATTGGTTGTCGTTGATGTCAAACCTTGAAGAATTCCAGTAGCCCCAAAGGTATGGTTATGGAACCCGAAGTTGATCAAAGAAAAAGGTCATGAAGTATAATGTAAATGCAGGTAACTCACTCATGGATGTATATTCCTCATCATGTCATTTCTAGTGATAAGTGGCATGCCATGTGGTTCCTCACAGTTGAGGAGTTATGGCCTTGTGAATTTCAAATCCCCAAAGAATGGTCAAGAAACCCCTAGTTGGTTACAAGTAAATTAATGAAAAGGTAAAGTGGTTGTAACAAGAAAGTCAAGAAGCCCTAAAGTTAAGGAAACAGGTTACCTAGAAAAAGTACATATAGACCTCAATAATCCATTCACAACTACATTCACTCACTCATTCTATTGAACATATTCTGGTGAACTAGTGATCTATTGGCAAGTTTGCAACAGTGAAATATGAGGCAACAAAGAGTGAGAAGTGTGGGAGTTTTGAGATTTCAGAGGAGAGTGGGAATTTATGAGGAAACGATATTTTGTCTGATCCCCACGGATCATACTACTAGTGTCCCATGAGGCCCCTGCAAGTTGTCTAGGGTTCATCACGTTAGCCCCGCTAGACAGTAGGTCTTGGTCCCACAAGGACAAGACAAATCTGAAGAGAATAGCTAGGTCCATTTTGCAGCTAGGATTGATGGTACAATAGGTCTATTGCACTATTTGAGATTCTATGGTACATGTTTGATGAGTAAAGGTATGTATTCTATGAGTTTATTTGAGGCTTGATTCATGGATGGTATGACATATGCTTAAGGCATATCTTGGAGGATCTCTTGGTACATGGTTACATCTTGGTGATATTGATATATGCTTGATACACACTCTTGGTATTTAGTTCATGGATGTTATGGTTCATTGTTAGAGGCACATATTTATGATATTGTCGTATGTTTGAGACACATCTTATGGTATATGGTATGATGCATGGTTGAATTACTTTTGGTACATGGTTGTATACTTGATGTTGGGAATATACTTGATATGGTCTATATGAGTGGATTTGGTTTATATATCAGTGATAGAGACAATGATAGGAACAATGACGGGTTGTAGGTTGGTGCATATGTTGGTATACAATTAATGGATGGTATGGTATAGGTTTTGGTGTATCACATGTTGATGAGATAGAGATAGTGGCAGAGACAATGACAGAGATAAAGTGATTGATTGGAAAGTGACAGGTTGGATACAATGATAATGAAAGTGACAATGGAAGTGATTGTGGTAGTGACAGTTAGTATACACTTATATTTCAAGGTGGAGGGATGGGTAAAGGAAAGGGGGTTATAGCCTCCTTCTAGTTGGTGCTAGGAAACATAGGGAGTTGGAGCTTCCTTCAAGTTGGATCTTGATAATCAGGGGGTTGTAGCCTCCTTCCGGTTAGAGCCAGAGAATTTAGGGAGTTGTAGCTTCCTTCAGGTTGGATCCTGTAAATAGGGGGTTGGAGCCTCCTTCCAGTTACAACTAGAGAATTGGGAAGTTGGTATTTCCTATGAAT
This sequence comes from Picea mariana, assembly GCA_032191745.1. NCBI lineage: Eukaryota > Viridiplantae > Streptophyta > Pinopsida > Pinales > Pinaceae > Picea > Picea mariana. The sequence continues at coordinate 20,068 of JASDQU010235618.1, forward strand.
GTATTATTTTTATATATAAGAAAATCATTATGTGGTTTTCTCCCATTTGGTTTTCCACATAAATTTTGGTGTATTGTGTATTTGATGTGATATTTTTTATGTGATGCTACTTATGATTATAATGTTGATGATATATTGAATGCTAATGATAAATTGTTGAATATTTTTGAAGAATATGCTATGGTTAAAAGTAATAAAAGTGGGAATATTGAATCAGCCCCCCCTCTCAATATTCCAACAGTTGGAATCAAATCAGGTCCTTCAAGAAGTATTCTAACCACTATAAGGAGATCATGGAACACACTAATATTGGATCACCAATATTTGATGGTCAAAAATATGCCTTCTGGAACAAAAGGATGAAAAACCTTTTAAAGGAACATGAATTTGATGTTTGTAAGTCAGTAGTAGATGGATATACAACACCATCCACTCCCCCAAATGAAAAATATGGAAATAAAATTAGCAAGAACAATTCAAAGGCTAAAGCAACCATTCTGAGCAATCTAGTTGATTCAGTATTTGTCAAAGTCATGCACTGCGATTCTACAAAGGATCTTTGGGATAAGATTCAAAATATTTATGAAGGATATTCCAAAGTAAAAGGAGCTAAACTTCAAACGTTTAGAGCTAAGTTGGAACAATTGAAGATGAAGGAAGATGAAAACATTGTAGCCTACTTACTATGAGTTGATGAAATAGTGAATACTATTAAAGGTTTGGGAGAAGAGATGAAAGAACGGGTCATTGTTCAAAAGATACTAAGGTATCTACCAATCATATTTGATCCAAATATTCCATCCCTAGAAGAAAGAGCATACCTAGATACTTTGAGCATGGACGAGCTACATGGGATTCTCATAGCCTATGAAATGAGGAGAGAGCAAGAGAAACCTGTCACAAATGAAGTAGTGTTCAAGGAATCCAAGAAGACAAAAAATAATAAATAGAAGCCAAATTCAAAGCCAAGTTGTAGCTACATAGATGATTGAGATGATTCATAGGAAGATGAATAAATGGTAAACTTCATGAGAAGGTTGAAAAGAGGAACCGACAAATACAAAGGTATGCTTCCATTGAAATGTTTTAATTGTGGTGGTATTGGTAATTTTGCTTCTAAATGTCCTTATGCTAAGAATAAAGATAGTGATGAAGAAGGATATCCTAAGAAGAAAAAGAAAAATTACAAGGGAGATAAGAGTAGAAACAAAAATAAATTCTTCAAGAAATTTTTCTACTCAAAGGAAGATAGTTCCTCATCAGACGAGGATGATGATAGTGACAATGATTCAGAAAAAGTACTATTCATGGAACTAGAATATTATGAAAAAGAAGGTGAAGTCGGTCTCAGAGAAGAATTAATTAGTGGCTTAGAATAACTAAGGAAGGAAAGAAAGAAAAAAAAACAAGTCACTAAAGGTAGAACTAAAGACAAAATAAGGATCTCAGAATTCCAACTCAGAAGAAGTCGAGCAGATGATCACGAAGTTAAAGATCTAGGTAGAAGAAGACAAAATAATTGAAGAATCACTCAGAAATCAGTTGGAAGAAAATGAGAAGATGATTGAATTTTTGGAAGTAGAAATAGTCACTCTAAGAAAATATCTTCAAAAGAAAGATGTGCAACAAAATAGCACCCAAATATTGGATGAAATCATCAGGAGTGAAAGGCCATACTATGACAAGTTCGGGCTAGGATACAACCATATGCACATAGAGAAAGGCTCAAGATTCAAGAGAACATAACAAGAAGTAGAACAAAGAAGTTATGCATAAACAGTCATACATTCTCCTAAGAAGGAAGAAGGCAAGAAGATACAAGAAGAAGATCACAGAGAAACTGCACCACCTAGAAGATTCAAAATTTAGAAACAATAGTAGCCAACAAAAGAAAGACCTCAAGAAGAAGAAGGATTTAGAAGAGGAACACCATTGAGAAAATATTCCACCTCCAAGTATCAAACTATTTATCTTGGATTATGTTATTTGTTTAACAATTTTGGGCACAAAGCTATAAATTGTAGGGCCTATGCCAAGAACAAAAGAAGCTATCAGGGCTTCTCAAATAATATCTATTGAAGAAGGCCTCATGGAAAAAAAAATAGAAACTACAATAGTTTTGGATCATTGAGTGATGAAGTAGAATTCTACAAGTGCAACAACTTTGGAAACATCACTAAAGATTGTAGACTGATTGTTCCTCCAAGGGAGACAAAACAAAATGTCAACATTCATAAACAAGAACCATAAAGGATATGGATAAGGAAGCAAGATCAATTCAACATTGGAGAATGTACACTTTCTGTACATGCTCAACACAAGAAAACTGGGTGATATGTTGACAGTGGTTGTTCAAAGCATATGATAGGTGAAAATAACAGGTTCCTAAATCTGAATAAGGAACAATATGGATCAGTTTCATTTGGAAATGAAAAATCAGCCAAAATTATAGGAAGAGGCACAATCAAGTTTGAAAGCAAATATGCCAAGGAAGAAAATGTTCTATTGGTCGAAGAAATGAAGCACACTCTACTATGTGTAATTCAAATGTGTGATCAAGGGCACAAACTTTTGTTTGATGCAAAAAAATGTGAGATAAGGAAAGAATGATCAGGAAAGTTGGTGGCTACAACTATAAGGACCGAAAACAACATATATGTACTGAATGAAATTTGAAAGGAAAGATGTTGTTTAGGAAATGGAAATGAAATTTGGATCTGGAATAGAAGAATGGGTCATATGAAATTTGATTATCTTTTTAGAATCAACATAAAGGAAGGAGTAAGAGAAATTCATGAGATTTCAAATCCAGAAAATACTCTATGTAAGCATTGTCTATAGGGAAAACAAACCAGGACCAAGTTCAAATAAAAAGACTACTCCATGAAAAAATCGTTAGAGATTGTACATACTAATCTATGTGGACCAACAAGAACAAAGGGATTGAATGGTGAACAATACTTTATGCTATTGGTTGATGAATACACAAGAATGACTACAATTTTCTTTCTCAAGAAGAAGTTAGAACCTTTCAAACACTTCAAAATATACAAAGAGATGGTTGGAACTGAGACATATTTGAAAATCAAGTGTTTGAGATCAGACAATGGAGGAGAATTGTGTGACGAACATGGAATAAAAATAAAATTCTTAGCATCCAGTACTCCTTATGAAAATGGAGTTGTCCAAAGGAAGAAAAAAACAATACAGGAAATGGCCAGAACCATGTTGAAAGATTCCAAGTTGGGTGACATATTTTGGGCACAAGTAGTACATACAACACTTCATATCCTAAACAAAGGAATGCTTAGAAATAATAGTGATAAAAATCCCTATGAGCTATGGAAAGGAATACCAACAAATATGAAGCATTTTAGAGTGTTTGGAAGCAAATGCTATATCAAAAGAAAAGATGGAAGGATTGGAAAATTTGACTCTCGAGTTGATAAGGGCATACTAGTTGGGTAGTCAAGCAAAAGAAAAGCATACAAATGCTTCAATATAAGACTCAAAAAAATAGTAGAAAGCATCAATGTAATGATTGATGAAATAGATGTATGAAAGATCAAATAAGTAAGCAAAGATTTATAAGAGGAGAATGATGAAGAAGATCTGAAATAAGAAGTAGAAGAAGAAGAAAAAGAAGAAGAAGAAGAAGAGCATCTAGAAGCAGAGAAAGAGGAAAACGAGAAGAAATATCTTGAAACACCTCCAAAGACACCAAGCCAAAGAGCATAGAAAAATCATCCACCAAAATAAATTATTGGGAATAAATATGTAGGAGTTGAAATCCGAAGAAAAATACATTCACTAGAATGTAGACACCTAGTATTGTTGACCACAATTGAACCGGGCAGTTTTGAAGAAGCCAACAAAGATGACCACTAGATCAAATATATGGATGAAGAATTAGATCATACAGAGAAGAAGGAAACATGGGAATTGGTTCCAAGACCAAAGAACAAGAACATGATTGGTACAAAGTGGGTGTTTAGAAACAAATTGAGCGAGGATGGACATGTAACTAAGAACAAAAAAAGATCAATATGCAAAGGATATACTTAGGTTTATGGTATAGATTTTGAAAAAACCGTTTCCCCAGTTGCTAAGATGGAATTAATCGGATTGATCTTAGCCTATGCATGTTCCAAGAGAATCAAGGTATATTAGATGGATGCAAAGTCAACCGTTCTAACAAATTGAGCAAGGATGGACATGTAACCAAGAACAAAGAAAGATGAATATGCAAAGGATATACTTAGGTTTATGGTAGAGATTTTGACGAAACCATTTCCCCAGTTTCTAGGATGGAATTAATTGGATTGATATTAGCCTATGCGTGTTCCAAGAGAATCAAGGTATATCAGATTGATGCAAAGTCAACCTTTCTAAATGGAGAATTAGAAGAAGAAGTCTATATCGAACAATCTGAAGGGTTTATGTTATCAGAAAGGGAAGATTATGTTTGCAAGTAAATAAATAATTATATGGACTCAATCAGGCCCCTAGAGCATGGTATTCAATATAATTGGGTAGGTATCTACAAGAACATGGATTCAGGAAGGGAAATGTAGACAACAATCTCTACATAAAAGTGGATTGAGAAAGTATATTGATAATTCAAGTTTATGTAGATGACATTATCATTGGAAGTGATGATGACAGGATGAGTCAGAAGTTTTCCAAATATATTTAGGATGAGTTTGATATTTCCTTGCTTGGTGAATTGAATTTGTTTTTGGGATTACAGATATGTCAGTGAAATAAAAGTATTTATATCTCTCAGACCAAGTATATCAGATAAATTCTAAAGAAGTTTGGAATGGAAGATTGAAAACCAGTAAGTAATCCTATGCAAACCAATTGCAAGTTAAGTAAGGATGATTATTCTAAGGATTCAGACCAAAGACTCTACATATCGATGATTGGAAGCTTACTCTATGTGACAACGTCTAGACTAGATGTGATGTAGGAGGTTGGACAAGTTGCAAGGTTTTAAGAAACACCAAAGGAATCACATGTTATGGAAGTGAAGAGGATATTCAAATATCTCAAAGGAACATAAGGGTTTATATTATGGTATCCAAAAGGGAATGAACTATATCTGGTTTCCTACACATATGCAGATTGGGAAGGTTTCATCGAATATAGAAGAAGTACAAGTGGAGCATATTTTTACTTGGTTGATTGCCTAGTATGATGGTTGAGAAAGAAACAATCATCAGTATCTTTGTCCACAATAGAAGCAGGATACATTGTAGGAATGACATGTTGTACTTAGGTTATTTGGATGAAGAAAACCTTCAGGATATACAAGTGAAGTATGATGAGCCCATTTCAACATTATATGACAACACTAATGCTATAAATATCTCCAAGAATCGAGTGATGCATTCCAAGACGAAACACATTCTGATCAAGTATCACTTTCTACGAGAACAAGTTACAGAGAAGAACATGAAGCTAGAGTACATTGGGACAAAAGAGCAGATTGCATATATCTTCACCAAACCTCTTTCGAGGGAGACTTTCGAGTGTATACGATAGATACCTAGATTAGTTTCTTCCCTACAGTGATCCACATGGCTTCAAGCATAGTAAGACAGGGGGAGAGAAGTATAAGAAATGAAGAGTCTAAGTAAATAATCTTTTGAATGATTTTCATATACATTAGTGATTTACACGAGGAAGCACCATAAATAGAAAGTAGATAATTGCAGACAAGGGGAGAATCCCCAAGGAGAATTACCCTTTTCCATTGATGTCAAAGGGGGAGAGAAAGAACAAGGCATGGAAATAGAGAGAAGGAGCATATGCATGGAGACAGGGGGAGCGATGGTCATAGGGAGGGGACATGAAAAGGAATATAATTTTTCCCATGCCATCATTGTTTCCATCAATACCAAAGGGGGATATTGTTGAAAGATTGGTTTTGATTGATGTCAACCCTTGAAGAAGTCTGGTATCCCCAAAGGTATGGTTATGGAACCCGAATTTGATCAAGGAAAAAGGTCATGAAGGATACTGTAAATGAAGGTAAGTCACTCATGGATGGATAATCCTCATCATGTTGTTTATGGTGATAAGTGACACACCACGTGGTTCCTCACAGTTGAGGAGTTATGGCCTTGTGAAGTTGGAAGCCCGAAAGAATGGTTAAGAAACCCTTAGTTGGTTACAAGTCAATTAATGAAAGGGTAAAGTGGTTGTAACAAGAAATTCAAGAATCCCTAAAATTAAGGAAAGAGGTTACCTAGAAAAAGTATATATACACATCAAGAATTCATTCACAAGTACATTCACTCACTCATTCTATTGAACATATTCTAGTGAACTAGTGATCTATTGACAAGTTTGTGATGGTGAAATATGAGGTAGTGAAGAGTTAGAAGTGCGGGAATTTCGGGATTGTAGAGGAGAGTGATAATTTATGAGGAACCCATAGTTTATATGATCCCATAGGTCAAACTACTAGTGTCTCGTGAGGCCCACATGGGTTGTCTAGGGCTCATCACATGATACCCCACTAGACATCAGGCCTTGTTCCCACAAGGACAAGACAAATCTGAAGAGAATATCTAGGTTTAGGTTGCAGCTAGGCTTGATGTTACATCAGGTCTATTACATAGGTTTGATGAGTAAAGGTATGTCTTCTATGTGTTATTTGAGGCTTGATTCATGGATGGTATGGTATATGATTAAGGCATACCTGGGAGGCTCTCTTGGTACATGGTTTCATATTAGTAATATTGATATATGCTTGATACACACTCTTGGTATTTAGTTCATGGATGTTGTGGTTCATTGTTAGATGCACATATTTATTATATCGGCATATATTTGAGACACATCTTATGTTATATGGTATAATTCATGGTTGAGGAACTTTTGGTACATGGTATGTATACTTGATGTTGGGAATATGCTTGATATGGTGTATATGAGTGGATCTGATTGATATAGCGAGAGAGACAATGATAGGGATAGTGACAAGTTATAAGTCTATGCATATGTTGGTATATAGTTGATGGATGGTATGGTATAGGTTTTGGTGTAGCACATGTTGATGATCAGTTATCGATTGATGAGACAGAGACAATGGTAGAGACAGTGACAAAGATATAGTGACCATTTGGCAAGTGATAGGTTGGATATAATGACAGTGATAGTGACAGTGGCAGTAACAATAGCAGTGAAACTGGCAATGATTGTGGTAGTGATATTTATTCAATACTTATATTTCAGGGTGGCATGATAGGACAAGGANAGGGAGTTGGAGCTTCCTTCGGGTTGGAGCCTGCGAATTAGGGGGTTCTATCCTCCTTCTGGTTGGAGCCAAAGAATTTAGGGAGTTGTATCTTCCTTCAGGTTGGAGCCTGTAAATAGGGCACTAGATCCTCCTTCTAGTTGCAGTTGGAGAATTGGGAAGTTGGTGCTTCTAATGAATGTATTCTTTTGATATATAATAAAATAATTTTGTGGTTTTCTCCCATTTGGTTTTCCACATAAATTTCGATGTACTAAGTATCTGATGTGATATTGTTGATGTGATGTTGCTTATGATTATATTGTTGATGATATATTGAATGCTAATGATAAATTGTTGAATATTGTTGAAGAATAGATTGTGGTTAAAAGTTATAAAAGTGTGAATATGGATTCACCACCCCCCTCTCAGTATTCCAACACAACTACACATTAGTCAATTAAAGGACAAAGTTTTGCAACATCAACATGGAATGGAAACAATAGAGTTACAACAAAGAGAAAACACTAGAGTTGCGGCATGATGTATATAGAGGAATTGTTGGAAATAAATATAAATATGGAAAAGATGCTACAACTATTCACTCATGGATCAAGAAATAATACCTTGCAATGTTAGCAGTGAGTTACAACAATCCATAGCTCAATAATGGATAACACTAGAGTTACAACAAGATGTTAATAAAGGAATTGTTGAGAATAAATGAAAAATTGTAAATGATGTTATGAATACTTATACAAAGTATAGAAAATACAAATAGTATCGAGCTATGGAGGGGGGCCTACCTCATTAGATGAGGTATTATTCTAAGAATGAATTAGGAACTTAAATGATTAGCACACCATCAATTGAACATGAATGAAACCAAACTTTTATTAAATGGAAATATGTGGGTCAATACAACTCTGCCTTGCAAACTTCCTACTAATTTTCCTTTGTCCCTTGACTCAGAGAGAGCAGGCATATTTATAAAAAATGTTTTCTTCCTAAATTAACTAAGATAATCAGCGAAAAACCATGAGAGTTGAGCTCTCTCATCTCATTACATTGTATTTTTGAAAAGAGGGAAAAAATCAAGTGTGTGCTAACTAAATCATCCACGACAAGTGGTGGTTGAGTTGTCCATTCCTTTTTGGCACCTAATTTCCCTTTTTCATTCTCCTTAGTGGTCGTTGGCTGACTTGTTGATCCCTAATGACAACTGTGAGGTTGATCAATGAGTTCTTATGACAAAAATGAGATTACAACACCCTAATTGGAGTTGCAGTAATGGTCATGTAGTGAGAGTTGCACACTGAGAGTTGCAACACTAGGAGTTACAACACTAGGAGTTGCAACAATGGGAGTTGTAGTAATGACCATATTCACAACACAAGGAGTTGCAACAAGGAGAGTTGTAACAACGACCGGAGTTTCAGTAACTACGCTTGAATAGGGATTGAAACTCTCGTGTTGGGAAGGTACAAGTGCATGGTCTATGATATTGAGGTGATGATTACTTGTAGTGGAACATTGTCTATGATATTGAGGTGACTTTGCTGGGGCTATGGGTTCTCACGGATAGTGAAGAAACACCAAAATAATGATAAGTAATTTGGATATTTGAATAAAAAAATCCTAAATAGTGAAAGCATTGCCAAAAATTATAATTCTCATTTGAGCTCTAATTTGTGCTTCAATAAAATTAACTTCTCCTTCTCTTTTGGTTAGTGACTAAGTATTGTACATCAAAGTGAAGAAGAAAATCTAATTTTTATTTGAAGATGAAAGTATGGTTGTTTATTTGTTTCTAAGTTTTTATCTAATATAACTTGAAATTGTGTTTGATTTTTAATTAAAGGAAAAGATGCAAAGATTCTAGATTTTCCCTGTAAATCACCATTTGTTTAGATCTCAACACATCTGATTAGCAGAAATTTGAGGTCTTAAATGAAACTCCTAAGGAAAATAATAAAACAATAGTTAAAATAATAAAACAAGAGTTATGAATTTTCAAAGGGAATGAAAGAAAAATACTTTTTTTAATTGTATTTTCAACTTATCTTCTTATAGGTTTACTCAAATTTCAAGTGTAGGCACTTGTTGGATGTGTAATTAATTCAAATTAGTGATATCATTTACAAAGGAAAGAATATTGCAATGTGTATCGACTTAAACCAAACTTTAAAACATATCATTTTTTATCGGTTGAGATAAAAAAAAGTGTGAAACTGAGATCATACTTTGATCTTTACAAACTCAATCTATATGAAATATGACTTTTTCTAATTAGCCAAGATCACTCAGAAGTGAGAGGATAAGAGCATACTTCATCTTACATACTCTATACTTAAATTCTAGTATCACTCAATCTATATGAAATATGACTTTTTCTAATTAGCCAAGATCACTCAGAAGTGAGAGGATAAGAGCATACTTCATCTTACATACTCTATACTTAAATTCTAGTATCTTCTCTCAGACCCAATTATTTAAATGAGATTTGGATGGTTCATTTATATGAAGAAGAACCAATATTCAATAAATAAGAAATTACAATTCTAGGTTAAAATTAATCGCACTCATATTATTCTGTCCTTGTGAGATGATGGGAAAACTACACACTGTAATTTTTTTGTCTCATCCTGTAAGATTCATTTCGGACATAAGGGGACCCATCCTTCCTTTTGAATGACCCCACATTATACAAAGTGGCGATTCTATCGTGATCCCACCAAATTGACTGACACCATTGTCGACTAGTTAGACTTTACATCAATGCATGGAAGGCCCACTATGCTTCCCATTGGTTTGGTGTAGTGTAGTACCTGTCTGAAGTGTGAGGTGATAATGTGGTGGTAGCCATGGGAGGGAGAATATTGAAACAATGAATGAAAGGTTATCCAAACATGTCTGTTACAAATTCATCTTCAAGAGTGCATGTGAACCCATCAAATTTACTTTTAACTTTGAACCAAGGGGAATTTGGAGAATGATTCTATACTAGATACAATTTACTTCCCATATAGATGGTTCTGAAGAAAAACCATGCTTCACTCTTAGTGACTTTAGAAATTTTAGAATGGAGACGCAGAATAAATTCTTCACCTCAAACGATGTTGAAGCTATCATCTCAAGGGAAATAATTATGCATGAGGATGTAGAACCATGATGTCCATGGCTCTATGCAAGCTATGTTGCACTAAAACATTATCGATGCATTATGTACATGTTTGATATATGAAATTACTTGAAAATAATCTTTAAATGATATCCATGGTTCATGTATGACTATGTACCACTGACCTTTGTATGGTTCAAATTGAATAGAACCTTGGTACATTTTTTGGAGAATATCTAAAATACCATAMATTTGAYTCATGAAAATGAATATTAACCSATTTATGCAGAATGTATTCATACACKRGACTTAATCTAATAGACTTAACTAGACACTCAAGACAAAACTCAATTGTACAATATTTACAAACTAAAACCTAGTAGAACCCTTCCAGAGCTAGATAGGGAGGTTGGGATACTTTGTTGGGCAATCCAATTTTTCTAGTTATCATTTTCATTTCTTTGTAACTTCCTTAGGATATGTCTTTGGCTTCTTTGGTCAAGATATATGAAATGCAATTTCCTTTTCCTGGATTGTATTCAATCCGGAAGTCGTAACCGTCAAGCCATAGACTCCATCTCAATACCTTTTTGTTACCTTGATCAAGCAGTATGTGGTTAAACAATGTTCCTTTCATGTGTTTGAGGTACATCGTTATAGTGAAATAAATAGGTTTTGGAAATAA